>JBBBDQ010001002.1:0-80000 GCA_037127315.1 Ascarosepion bandense | reverse complement strand
AATGCAACGCGAATCGTTATCTGCCTAATTCTTTAATTTTCCTCTCCCCCTTAATAGTATATTTTTCTCATGTTCTGAAACATTCAGCTAGTAACGCCTTGTGTCTTAGGGGCATTATTGACTTGTTTGTAGATAAAGGATTTTTTTTTATAATCTTCTCGTCCAAAGCAAGGCAGTACTGACACAGGTGTGTATGGGGTTACGTAATAGGAGAGTTAAGAAAGAAGTGTATAGATCACAGTAGATGTCAGTGAATGGGTAAGAGAATGTCGAGTACATTGGTGTAAGGAGAGCTGCGTGAGAGCAAAGTGAGAAGGAGGATGGGAATCAAGGCGATAAGAGATGACATTTCATTTAAACTGTTAGAAATTGTAGCTATCAGGGAACCAAAAATACAGAAGAGAGTTCCACATGCAGGAAGTGTGAGAGAAGAAGCTTCCAGAGTAGAGGTAGTGGTCAAGCTTCATTGTTTTCACAGTAAAAGGATGGAACCTTTTTGCTAGAAACAAAGAGGAGAGTATTGGATTTCTATGTGATGTCGGTTCTTCAATATGGAAATCTATCTATCGCCCGGTTCACACTCCACCCACGTCTATTGAACAGGTTAAGAGGCTCATCCCTTGTTCCCTGTTTAAGATGTGGTTTCCGGCTTTCCCTTTTCCAATCTTTTCACTATTACGTAGCCCCCTGCACATCAGTGGCGTTACCGCCTTGTTCGAAGTGATATGATTAAAAAAAAATAACAGTGAATGTTAGACAATATCATCGAAGATGAGGAAAAAACTTGAAGCATCTGAAATATGGTTCTACAGAAGGATGCTGAGAATATCATGAATCGAGCATGTGAGCAATGATGAGGTTTTGGAAAGGATGGAAAAGGAAATTAATACTGATTATCAGGAAGAGACGACTAAAGTTCCTGGGACATGCAATGAGGAAGGAGGGCTTGGAGAACCTGATACTAACGGGCCAGATAAAGGGAAAAGAGACAGGGGAATACAGCGGATAACATATTTGAGCAGGTGAATGATGGAACGAGGGTTGCATGGTGGAACAGGAAAAGACGTGCTAAGAATCAACAGAGATAGGTTGATGAGGAAAGCCATGATCCCTTACGTCCTGAAAGGACAGGGCACATAGAAGAAGGAAACCCTTCCCTACATCTCATTTGTTTTTTTTTTTTGGCTTTTTAATTTCCGCTTCTTTTGTTTCGTTGTAATTTTTTTATACCTCTCTCCTTTTAACATGCTCTCTCTATTTTCTCCCTAGTATTTCTTATGCTTTCTTTTTTCTTTTTGACTTTCTTTTCTTTCCTCTTTCTTTTCCTTTTCTTGATTTCTTATTCCCTTTTCTTCTATTTTTCTCCCCGCCCTTTATAAGACGATTCACCTTATACGAAAAATTTTCCAAAAACGGAATGTGAGGTGATGCTTCTTAAAATAAATTTTAAATAAAAGCGTTTATTGCCATCATCGCTAACTACCTGATGAGACATTGTTTTTCAATGTTGAAACAAAATGTTCAATTTTCTAATAGTTATTTACATGTTCTAATGTAAAATTTAAATAATATATATATTAGGATTGACAGAAGGTGGTGGGATTGAAATACTTTTACATACGGAGTTAATGATTTTGTTAAAAGTTTCACCAACAGAGACATTAGTAAATAGGTTTAAGACGTCAAGAGACGCGTGGGTGTCTTGGTTGGTTGTAGATTTAAGAATTTGAAGGAATTCGTGGGTGGCGTTAATGCTATAATTAGTAGATTGGTATGGGTTAAAACTGTTTGTTGCTGGTACAACAAATGACCATGAAGGTCATATTCACACACAACCACATATATATATATATATATATATATATATATATATATATATATATATATATAACCCATCCGAAGACAAACCGATTTCGATGTATCACAGCGGCTAGATTAAACGTTTTGCCTCAAGTAGGGACTTATTTGACAGCAGTTGGATATTCACCCACCAGGCCATAGGTGCAACATCACAGAAAGGCCGACTTGATAGCGTGTAATGTATTTTTACGATATGTAAACAAAACCATGAATATATAATTAGTTAGTTTTGGGTCATAGACCAGTATACAAGACCATATATTAGACCAGTATACAAGGATGTGCGTTGTGGTCCAGTGGATATCGGCTCGGAACGAGAAACCGGGGAGCCGAGTTCGAATTCCAGTTGAAACCATTGTATTCACTTACGCGCAAATACCCTTGGGAAAGGTATTAATCCGTCTATTCCTTCCAGTTATGGGTTAAATAGCAGGACAGATTGGGTTCTATAGCCTTGGTCGGCAACCAGTCTACCGCAGAAAGCAATGGCAACCTACTGCGGGATAATCTTCTGCCCAGTCAGTCATGTTTCTTTCGAGACATGTTCGCCCAAGCGTGTATCACGTAAGGCACTTAACTGACTGACCATATATTAAACCAGTATACAAGACCATATATTAGACCAGTATACAAGACCATATATTAGACCAGTATACAAGTGTATTAAAAAGTTTTCAATACATTTATATTGTAGAACTTTTGAATATTTTTCATTTTTTCATTTAACTCTTTCAGAGGAAATATACCGTCCCTTCACCGAGTGCCCATAGCTTAGCGGTAGAATCGCCGACTGATGTCAAATCAGTCGGGTTTCAATCCTGGCTGGAATAAATTTGAAGATCTATAATACAGTGTGTATATATATATATATATATATATATCATAAACTTTAGTTCAAATATAGAAAATATATTAAAAGCAATGAAATAATCACTACTATCAGTCAGTCAGTTGAGTGCCATACGTGATACACGCTTTAGGCGATCATATCTCGAAAGAGACATGACTGACTGGGCAGACGATTATCCCGCAGTAGGTTGCCATTGTTTTCTGCTGTAGACTAGTGCCCGACTAAGGCTATAAAACCCAATATGTCCTTTATTTTTTATTCATAGCTAGAGGGGGAAGAGATGTATTATATTATTAAGTAATTATTAGTGGAGGATCAGTTTATTACTTCATAACAATAGAAAAGCGATCCCCCGCTTTATGCCCAGTAGAAGTTTTAACTGTTTCCAACTATTTGCTCAGTCTGTCAGTTAAGTTCCATACGTGATACACGATTTGGGCGATCATATCTCGAAAGAGACATGAATGACTGGACAGAAGATTATTCCGCAGTAGGTTGCCATTGCTTTCTGCGGTAGACTGATTGCCAGCCAAGGCTATAGAACCCAATTGGTCCTATCATTTAACCCATAACTGGAAGGAAGAGATGGATTAATACCTTTCTCAAGGGTATTGGTGCGTAAGGAATGCAAGGCATTCAACTGGAATTCGAGCTCAGCTCCCTGATTTATCGTTCCGAGTCGATATCCAATGCACTACAATGCACATCCTTATCACGACTATAAGCCCCACCCCCAAAGTATTAATCTTAAACAGAAGAAGGAAGGTCTGATTTATTGTTTGCCGATACTTCCTTTAATCTAGCAGTGGCGGCTCTATACAGAGGCCGTAAATGAGTAGTGATACATGTCCTTAATCTCACTAGATGCGTAAAAGTAACAATAAATAAAGTGTGCTTGTGTGTGTGAAGCCGTTGATGCGTGTTCCTTGTACGACGGGGCTCACCACTGAAGACATAAGGAGTGCGTGTTCCTTGTACATCGGGGGTCACCAATGAAGCCGTAGGGAGATGGTTAATGTTTTTTGGTTCGGCCTTGTGTCTTACTTAACCAAACTCCCTACAGCTTACAAGTTTTATTCAGAATTATCACCAAAAGAATTATCAGAACGTTTTCAACAGAAGTATGGTTATCGGCAGGTTGGAATATGTGGAATTGTGGGGAATAGTGTAAGAATAAAAATATACATTTTGTATTTTAAAATAGAAATTTTTTAAAAGGAAATAATAACAAGAATCAGGAGCATTAAATGTTCTATGAAAATGTTAAGGGTATCAAGAGTTCGTGCAAATATTCATAGTAGTAATTTGTTGAAAGTGTATATACGTACGTACGTATGCATGTATGTATTCAGTAGGAATATCTTTGGATGAAGAAGAGGAAGTAAAAGAAATCATCACGCGAGAAGGATAGGGAAAGAGAACAAGATGCGACCTTAACTTCGGGTAGATTTGAAGTTGAAGTTACATTTTAGTGGTTTCGTCTCACGGCTCCCATCTGACTGACTGACTGACTGACTGACTGACTGACTGACCCTGATCTGGGCCTTTTATAGTATTCAGATTTTTCGCATTTACTCGCGAAGTCCTCAAGTCTTGCAAGTCGCTCCCATTGGTCAAAAATCAATTTAACACCTACTTGCGAAATTCGGTTTCGGATTTTTCTTTAAGCACGTCAAACTTTTTTCTATTTGAGAAAAACCAGAATTTCACACGTCATTGTGAAATTTTGTAAAAGTAAAGAAGAAGGTTGATTTTAATTAATTTTTTATCTGATACACCCAGTCACGGCCTTCTTCTCTGTAAAATGTAAATCATTTCAGCACCTACTTGCGAAATCTGATTTCATCCGTTTTCTATTTGGGAAAGACCAGAATTTCACACGCTATTGAAAAATTCTTTAAAAGTGAAGAAGGTTGATTTTAATTCTTAATTTCCTATTCACTACATGTGTATTCAATTGAACAGAAATGTTAATAATACGAACCGATCTCGTCCAAAAGGCAGAGGTCATATTCAAGAAGTACTACTCAACTATAAAAAGTACATTTCGTATTACTTATGTCTGTTCTGTTTCTGAAATGTATTAAGTTGTTTATCAGCCGTTGAAATTATATCCAACTTTTATGGGTTCGGTTTGCTTTTGCAATTAGCTAACATCTGTACGACGTCAAAAGACAAAGAGCTAACATTTCGAATCGTTTCCTGTTTCTTATTCACTTTCAGTAAGTCGTTTATTAGTAACTAGAATCATAACCCGGCGTTGCCCGTGCAACTCAGAACATTTTAGTAGTAGGAGAAGATGCCAATGAGAGCAGTAGATGGAAATCATTTATTAAAAGTCGGAAAGGAGAGCTGAGGCTGTTAGTAACCATTTTCAGCATTAAGAAGAAGGCATTGAATGCATGTTGCTGTAGTATTTGAACGAAGTATAAAGTGTAGTTTTAGTGCCGGTCATACTTTTGTCTCCTTCTAAGGGAGCTAGGGATTCTTTGATCTGGAAATGAATAGAAAATATTTGCAGGAAGTTTGAGTTAGTAATAAATAAGATAGAAGTTTATCTGTCTTAGATGTTGATAGTCAAGCTGAACCCAGTTTTGCAATCTCAGTGCCACGACAGTAACAATTTACAATACTCACACAAACATCAAATCTCGTGATGCAATAATGTTTATAATATTAAATGGATAAATTCCCTTAAAACTCGGCTAAATAATATATATATATATATATATATAAATGTTGTTTAAAAATTGTTCAATAATCCCATTAAAGAAATTTATTTTCTTTTGTTTTGCGTAAAAGTGATTTGATGTTTTAAGTGACATTGTAAACAACATTGCGTTTGTTTTTGTTTAAAAATATTTACATTTTTGTTGACTAAATGAATTTAACATAAAAATAAAAATTATTTTAGTTTTACTGAAACTAGAAATATGAAAACTATTACGCTCTCAGTTCAGAAATTTTCGAAGAATATTTAAAAATGTAGACATTTAATTTTAGAGGAAAAAGTTACATTAATGCTTTATTTTTTGTTAATTTTATTTCCTGAAGTATGAAATATTAAATCTGAAAAACCAAAAAAGACTTAAATAATTAAATTAACCATTAACACAACCTTGTACATATTTTAAAAAAAAACAACACATTTTTAAAACAAATTTCTTTTGTCTCAAATTTACGGAGAAAAATATTCACATTTTTTGTTGACCAAATGAAATTTTAAAACGTCGGAATAAAGATTAAATAGAAAGGCTCATTTTTTTTTTTTAATAAAAAAATATTTTAGTCGCTTTTGACACGTGTGAGTTTACATCTGTGACGTAATTCAGCAACCATCTTAGATCTTAGATGTTTTACAGAGCAAATGTAAACAATCGATTGCATTGGCCAAAAAGTGCTCAACTTAAACTCAAAAAGTATGTGTCGACATAGCTTCCCTGTAGATATGTGTCCCTAGAAAGTTTGAATGGCGTAGCTTAAAAAATGTGGGCGTACATAGGGAACAGTTACACACAGACTCACAGATTGCCTTTTATATATACTAACAGTATAGCCCGGCGTTGCTCGGGTGTAATGAAAGCTTTAAAACTAATCCATGATCCTGGAGTTCTGACTTTTTGGACGTTGGCACGAAAGACTAAAAAGCAATAGTTGTTTCTAGTTAAAGCGAAACCGTAGACTGAAAGAAAAATGAATGGATGTAAGTCAAATTTTGATTTCCTAGTATCGATATCAAATAATTTTTTTCGTAGTAAACTGAATTTTGATGGCTAAATAAGCCCTCTGAGTAAATGTTATCATGGCCTAGACTAAGAACTACAATTATACTTACTTAGAGTCAAACGCGAAGCAAAAACTAAAATAAAAGGGCTGAAAAAATACAGACATACAGGTAGATAAACAGACTCACACAAATATCTTGCCTTTTATATATATATATATATATATATATATATATAATCGATTTTCTGCACTATTGTAAGAACTGCAACCTTGAAACTTCTGAATATCGTTTCTTATGTCTTTGTCTATGAGTGTATCAAATTTGATTAAAATCGGACCACTCCTACTATAACAGGATTTTTTCGATTATCGACTTTCGATATTTATCGGGGGTACCTCGACACAAAACCTAGCTAAGAACACTCGCAGAGGCTTATAGTACAACTGTGTAAATTTTCAAGAAAATCAGTTCAGCCGTTTCCAACTCTATAGGTAACGGACACACACACACACACACAGACACACTCACATACGCATACAGACAAAGTTCCATTTATAAATAAGTTTAGATAGATAGATATGGCAATTAATGTTGCTTAATTGCTTGTACAAACATTCAAATGCAATTCGTCTTTCAAATTTTCTCGGTTTCTAAATATTTCATTCGGCTGCAATGTTCCGTACATGTGTGTTAATTTGCTTGTTTCATCTTTTAACTGAATTTACGAAATTACAGGCCTTACGCCGGAGATTTCTTCTAGATCCGTCTATATTTTTCCACCTGTGCTTTTTAGCTCAGGTGGAAAAATAGCTGTTCGCATCTTATACCATGTCAGTCAGTTTAGTGCCATACGTGATAAACGCTTGGGCGATCATGTCTCGAAAGAGACATGACTGACTGGGCTGATGATTATCCCGCAGTAAGTTAGCCATTTCTTTCTGCGGTAGACTGGTTGCCGACCAAGGCTATAGAACCCAATCTGTCCTGTTATTTGACTCATAGCTAGAGGGGGAAGAGTTGTATTATATTATTAAGTAGTAATTAGTGGGGGTTCAGTTTATTACTTCATAACAATAGAAAACAGATCACCCACTTTATGCCCAGTAGAAGCATTAGTCATGTTTTCAACTGTTATATTCAGTCAGTCAGTTAAGTGCCATACGTGACACACGCCTTGGCGATCATGTCTCGAAAGAGACATGACTGACTGGGCAGATGATTATCCCTCAGTAGGTTGCCATTTCTTTCTGCGGTAGACTGGTTGCCGACCAAGGCTATAGATCCTAATCTGTCCTGTTATTTAACACATAACTGGAGGGAAAAGATGGATTAAGACCTTTCCCAAAGGTATTTGCGCGTAAGTGAATGCAAGTAATTCAACCGGAATTCGAACTCGGGTCTCCGATTTCTCGTTCCAAGCCGATATCCAATGCACCTGAACGCACATTCTTATACTATGGCGCTTCCCAAATTGGGGCAGCATATTTCTCATTGACCGGGGATTAGTGAAGACTGCCGACAGGGGTCGGAGGGATTGAGGAGTCTGTGTTGTCCTTGTCCGTTCAGTTTTACTTGCGTCTACATTATTATGATGTCATCTTATTCTACGTGCCTTTTCCCTTTGATAACATAAGTGATCATGGCCCATCACATCTTCCTATCTCTTGTAGCTCTTAACACCCTTTCTCTTGTTACCCCTCCCAAACATTGTTCTGCTATCCGTTTGCTCAAGCCTCAAAATCTAGAATATAAATGTATAGAAACCAGCATGGCCTAACAGTGAGGGGTAAGTTTATATATGGATTATAATATAAAATTGATCCCCCATTTTATATCCACATTATAATTTCTTATTTGTTTATCAAATTCTGATTCGATACGAATCCACCTCATCTCAATACTGATTTTTTATTTATAACACTTCTATGTGCCATGTCCTTTCAGGACGTAGGCAATCATGGCTTTCCATATCTCCTTATCCCTTGTAGCTCTTAACATGTTGTGGATAGGAAATTAAGAATTAAAAGCCACCCTCTTCTTCAATTTTACAAAAGTTCGCAATGATGCGTGAAATCCTGGATTTTCCCAAATAGAAAAAGGATTGACCAGGTGCTTAAAGAAAAAGTTCAAATCGGATTCCGCCAGTAGATGTTAAATTGATTTTCTGACCAATGGAAGAGATTTGCAAGCCTAAAGGAACTTAACGATCCAGTGTGAAAATCTGAATGACTATATAGACTTTGATCAGATCAGCGTCAGTCAGTCAGTCAGTCAGATGGAAGCAGGAGAGACGACAAGCTAAAATGTGACAAGGCAGAGACTTCAAGTCGACCCGGACATAAGGTCGCGTCGCACATCGTCCTCTTTCTCCTTCTTTCTCGTGTGCTGATTCCTTTTACTTCTTCTTAATTCAAAGACACTCTCGCCGAACAAACGATCATTCATACAAAAGTATGTACGCATAAACTCTTTCCAAAAAATTTCTACTACGGACATTCCTTCAACTCTTGATACCCTAAACTTTCTCATTGAACATTAATTTCTACGAAAATTCATGTTATCCATTTCATTAATAAATTTCTATTTTAACATGCGAAATGTATATTTTTATTCTTACATTATTCCACACAATAATTCACACATTCTAACCAGCTGACAAAATTCTGATGAAAACCTTCTGATAATAATTCTGGATAAAACTTAGTATGTATGACACAAAGCCGAATTAATAAACATTAACCATTTCCCTATAGCTTCATACACCCTGTCTTTTGGTATCCCTCCAAGACCCTGTTTTGGCATTCATTTGCTAAAGCCCATCAAGTCTATCTTGCGTTGCTCTCCTCTGTCTCTCTTCACCTGTACTATAGTGAGTATAAGATTCTCCACTCCTTCCTTCCTAATTACTTGTCCCAGAAAATTCAGATATCTTTTCCTGATGCTAAGTATAGGTTTTATTTTCGTTTCCATCTTCTCCAAAACCACGCCATTGCTTACATATTCGGTTAGTGGTATCCTCATCATCCTTCTGCATAACCATATTTCTGTTGGTTCGTGTCTTTCCTTCATCTTTGATGAGATATTCTAGCATTCGCTTCCATATTGAAAGACAGGTATCACATCACTATCCAGGACTTATTTCTTTGTTTCCAAATTAAATTTTTCTGTCTCTCAATACTCTGCTTAGATTTTAAAATGCATATTTGGCAATTCCAATACGCCTTAGAGAATGATTAGTTATAAGTTTAGCCGGTGTTGTGTGATTTCATACCAGTGTTTGTTTACATATATTCCATTGTGTTTGCACATTGTCCAATGTAAATATTATTATTATTATTATTATTATTATGTCATTTTTCATCATATTTCGATTTCTGCTTTGGTCTCACTACCAACCAAGTCTGCGGGGAGACCTAAGGCAGGTAGTGGCGTGTTGTTATGGCTCCATTTCATGTTTTTCTATCTTCCCTATCATCTCCAGCATTACATAGATAAAGTTTTCCTTAGTGTGTGGGCTGTACTTAATAAGACAATTTTTTGTATATCTCTTAAGCTGGGGTTTCCAGGGATTCTTTCAATGTGTTGTTTTGTTCCATTGTTTATCATTCCGAGTGCACCTACTATCACTGGCACAACTCTTGTTTTCAATTTCCACATTTTTTCTATTTCAATTTCCAGGTCTTTATATTTTGACAGTTTTTCAAATTCCTTGATTGCTATGTTACAATCCGCTGGACAAGCCATATCAATTAATAGACAAGTTTTCTCCTTCTGGTTTTTAACAATAATGTCTGGCCTGTTTGCTTCTTCTTCTTCTTCTTCTTCTTCTTCTTATTATTATTATTATTATTATTATTATTATTATTATTATGTCATTTTTCATCATGTTTCGATTTCTGCTCTGGTCGCACTACCTACCAAGTCTGCTATAAGACCTAAGGCAGTTCGTGATGTGTTGTTATGGCTCCATTTCATGTTTTTTCTATCTCCCCTGACATCTCTAGCTTTACATAGACAAAGTTCTTCTTAGTGTGTGGGCTGTACTTAACAAGACAATTTTTTGTATATCTCTTAAGATGGGGTTCGCAGGGATTCTTTCAATGTGTTGTTTTGTTCCATTTTTTATCATTCCAAGTGCACCCACTATCACTGGCACGATTTTTGTTTTAAATTTCCACATTTTTTCTATTTCAATTTCCAGGTCTTTATATTTTGACAGTTTTTCGAATTCCTTTGTTGCTATGTTACAATCCGCTGGACAAGCCATATCAATTAATAGGCAAGTTTTTTCTGGTCAAGAGCTTTATCCTCGGCTTTCCTTTTCATACTTTTTGCCGCAATAGTTAGTTCTTGACTTCTGTTTTGCTTTTCTACAGAATCTACTAACTGTAAATCTTGTTTGTATTTACTGCATTCTTTTATTATTGAATATCTTTTCTTTCTTTCTTCGTGTTTTTTGACTAATTGTATCATCCAGTCGTTTGTTGTTTCTATGTATGTTAGTAAGCCAATAGTTGTTGTCTTGTATGACAATTCTAGCTGAATAAGATCTCTTCCACCTTCTTTACGGGGTATGTATCAGCCTTTGGTAGATATTTAGAAAAGAAGCTTTCTTCTTTTAGAATCCATTCGTCTGATGTCGTTTCGAGTCCAGTTCAAGATGTTGAAACTTTATTGAACGATTCAATTCAGTTTTTAATATAAGTCGTCTTCTTATATAGTACTACACACTATTTCGTTCATTTTTATGGTGAACTCTTTCACACTCATTTACACCTAAGTACTTATAAGCTTCTTTATGCTCTAAGTCCTTTATTGTTACAGCTGGGTCTAAGATATTTGAGGGTGTTTGTTGTGGTGATCCTCGTAAAACTGTAGCTTTAGCACATTTTTTCAAATCAAATTTCATTCCAATGTCTTCACTGAAGCATTTTACAGTTTGGAGAAGTCCTTCCAGCTCATTGTCATTCTTAGCTTACAAGTTTAGGTCATCCATGTAAAATAGGTTACTTATTTTCTTTTGAGCTATTTTATAACCGTATTCTGTCTTGTTAAAGTGACTGGTTAATGTTATTGATATGCAAAATAGAAAGGGAGACAAAGAGTCACCTTGAAATATAACTCTGTTTATTTCATCAGACTTATAGGTTCCATTTATATGATTGAGGTAAAGGGTTGTTTTCCATATCGACATACATTGTTTGATGAAATTGATGAGGACGGTGATATCTTGCATATATTTAAAGTCCTTAAGATCCAGGAATATGGTACACTATCGAATGCCTTATGATAATCTATCCAGGTAGTAATAAGATTTTTCTTTGAATTGAAGCAGTTTTCCAAGATCATCCTATTAATAAGTAATTGGTCTTTACATCCGTAACAGCCACATTTGCACCCTTTTTGTTTAAGCGGTAGTATGTCATTTATTTCCAAGAAGAAATATATCTGTTTCGTTAAAATAGATTTTAATTCTTTGTATGTTGTCGGAAAGAATATAATTGGTCTGTGGTTATTTGTGTCATTATTCTTGAGTTGAAGAAAGGTAATTTCTTTGGTCATCCATGCAGGAATTTTAGTGGGATCGTTAACCATTTCTTGAAGTTCTTTGACTAGTTTTTTATGTGCTGCATTTAAATAATATAGCCAAAAGTTTTTTATGTGCTGTATTTACATATTATAGCCAAATGTTAGGGATTTTTTCTATTCCTGGAAATTTCCAGCTGTGCAATCTTTGCAGTGCACATTTAACATTCTCTTCTGTAATTACAGCCCATGTCTGTTCTGGTTTATTTATCATTCATTCTATCTCTTGCGCAATCCAGTCTACTTCCTTGTTATGTTCTTTAGGGTAAGTCCATATTTTTTCCCAGAACTGTATAACCTCTTCCATTTTGAGGGTGGATTTCAATTCAATTTTTTTTTTACCTATTTCCCTGTAAAATTTCTTTGCATCGGTTTGAAAAATCTTGTTTTGTCTGTAGAATCTTGAATAAGATGAGAAATCATAGCATCTTATTCTTTGAACCTTCAGTTGTATTGTTTGCATTTTTTCCTGAGTCGATAGGACTTCATTTTCATTTCTAATGTTGTATATTTTTTAGTCTTCTGCCTTTTCTAGTTCTTAAATTTATTCCTCTTGTCAGTACTTCTAAGTTATTTGATTTCTTTTTCTCTTTTTCTTTTTCAAGGTGGATCTTCATGTTTGCGAGACTGCCTTGTTTTTAATTTGATGTTTAGTTTTTTGTTGCCGCCGTTTCTGAGGCATATATTGCTTCATTGAGATTTATATGAGTGTCTTCTTCATTCAAAATTAATTTGAATGCTGCATAGTTCGAGGTTATGCATTGTTGTAATTCTGGGAGTTGTTCTCGTTCCTCCATTGCAATATTTTGTGTCTGACTTATATGGCTCTTGATTTCTTCCTTGGCTTCTTGTATACTTGTTTTGTTTACTGTAAAATAATTTTGTTCAATATGCTTTGAAGTCGTTTTATTGCCATCTTGTAACTGACTCAGATCACACCTTACTTATACTTCTAAACTTTCAGCATTATCTTCACAGTGATTTTTTGTGTGTATCACGGTTTCTACATTATCACCTGTGTCGTGTGTGATGTTACTACTTTTTTTCTGATTCCGGTTCCCTTTTATGTTTCGTTGATTCGTCTATTATGGTTGTTATTTTTTTTATCTCATTAATTTCAACCTCTGTCAATCGGTTATTTCGCATGATGTGCCTTCGTAATTGGCTAATTTCGTCAATGTACTTTTTATTTGTTTGTCCAACCTTTTCTCGACAAATGTCATGTGTTTGGCGAGTGATGCTTTTTTGAGGTTTGAGTAACGCTTCATTAAATGCAGTCATAACGAGTTTGTACACTTCACAATTTTATTTTATTTTTTTAATATACGGTTATGGATCTAGTTGGTGAATTTTCAGTGCTATCATTAGGATTATCCTGGTTATGAGGACCTGAAGTTTCGTTCTTTGTGTAGGAGGTTGTTCCTATGATAGAGGTTCCCTCCTGAAGTATGGGCTCCCTGGAAGAGCCATACTGGACTTTTTATTATCCACTGGAAGAACCATGCTGGACTTTTTATTTCTATTTGTAATTCTCATATTATTTCCACGAGTGACGCACGGGTCCAAAAGTCAACGCAAAGTTACCCAACGTACTGGGCAACTTTTACAAACAGGATTCCGAAGCCTGTAAGGGATCGTTTGCGAACTCACCATGAGTTTCGGGTTGTTGTTCAGAGTTTTCCTTCTCCTAAATGGGTTGCTAAGCGACAGTTGACAAAGACGCGACTGAAATTGAAAGAGAAAGACTGGTTAAAAAAAAACAAAAAAACTTAGAGGTAACAGTCGCTCAACGAAACAAAACATCACTACGCTAGAGTATTTTGTTTCAAAAATTGTTGCTACCATCACTAGTCCTTGAAACAAAATTATTATTATTATTATTATTATTATTATTATTATTATTATTAGCTGTACTGTGGCTCAGTTTGGTTAAGAGGAAAAAAAAATTATTTACTAAACCAACGAAATAAACGGGATATCGATAATAATTCCTCGAAAAAAAGTGATAGTGTTTTTTTTTAAAAAAAGGGAAGAAATTTCTGTTATTTACGTCCGCCAAATAGAAATAATAATAAAAAAGACTTCGTTTACCTCAAATGTGCTGTTTTCCTATGTTTTTCTATGAAAGTTGTCTGTAAACGCGTCAGTATTAAAAATGAAAGTTTTTTTCTTCGGCTTTCATCGGCTCTAACAGATTTGACAAATATATATTTTTTAATATTGGAATATTTTTTAATATAAGGAATATAAAAACATGCTCGTATTCGATTAAAATGCTACAGTAAAATTTCAAAACAACTGGTGCAGCCATTTTCTAGATTAGTGGATAGTAACAAACGGAAAAGTAGATTTTTATTATTACTTGTAGACCCGTGCCGACAAAATTAATTGCAAAATATTTATATCTAAATGGTGTCTAAACTGACGGCTACACATATACTAATGTACCTACTATTGAGTAATTTTCATTAAAACATAAGAAAAAATAATCCATATTTCTGAGTGCGACGATATAGATAGATAGATAGATAGATAGATAGATAGAGAGATAGATAGAGAGATAGATAGATAGATAGATAGATAGATAGATATGAACAGACTGAGATAGATAGATAGATAGATAGATAGATAGAGAGAGAGAGAGAGAGAGAGAGAGATAGATATGAACAGACTGAGATAGATCGATAGATAGATAGATAGATATGAACAATTACAAGGATAGATAGATAGATAGATAGATAGATAGATAGATAGATAGATAGATAGACATTATAAATTATAATTTAGAACATATTCAAATTACAATCTACAACAAAGTGTACTTTTTGTTTCGACATTGAAGGGAAAATGTCTCATCAGGTAGTAAACGCCCACGGCTCCTTGGTGGTTGCATAGGTAGAGTGTCAGGAAAAGAGAACAGGTGAAGTTGTGGCTGGCGATTTCAATCTGTAATCTTACCCGACTTGTGATAATCAACACAGGTTAAGTAAAGGATCTGTGTTTGGTTCGCATTCAGCCATTCACTGTATATCCGTGTAAAGAAAAATTAGCGTATTATCCCTGAGCAGACATTGTCCCTTCAATGTCGAAGCAACATGTACAATTTGTAGTAGGTTGTAATTTGAAAATGTTCTAATTTATAATAAACATTCATATTTCTATAATGAGAATTGTTTTAAATTAATGTTTTGAACGTTATTAATATTTTCTTTGTACCTTATTCATTTGTAATTATATATATATATATATATATATATATATATATATATATATATATATTACACGAGTTAAATCTCTTTTACAAATGTAAAATATTCAAAAGTTCTACAATATAATTGTATTGAACACTTTTTAATACAAATGTGCACTGGTCTAATTTTATAATGACCAAAAACTAAGTAATTAAACAATCGATCAATCAATCAATCAATCAATATATATATATATATATATATATATATATATATATGGATATGTGGATAGGTTCGGTCTATTTTTGCGTGTATCTCATTTGCATACCACGCTACACCACATTGAACCTGGGAGGCTTGATGCTCTGAGTTGCTTCTTCTGCATATTCTGGATGGTCTACATTGCTCCTCTGTTTGCTTTTCTCGTGTCCTCTTTAATGGAGCGATGTGCGCTATAATCCGGACTAACTTTAACTTTGCATAAATTGAGAACCATATTAAATATATTATTTATTTAGTTGTTTCAGATTTGTGTGCCAACAATCCGTTGAATTAACAAATTAAGCAAAATGTCCAGTGAGTGTTCTTAGCTAGGTTTTGTGTCGAGGTACCCCCGATAAATATCGAAAATCGATAATCGAAAAAATCGGGTTATAGAAGGAGTAGCCCGATTTTAATCAAATTTGATACACTCATAGACAAAGACATATGAAACGACATTCAGAAGTTTCAAAAAAAATTGTGGATTTGTATAAAGAACATACAGACAGATAAACAGACACACACGCAAACATCTTGCGTTTTATATATATATATATATATATATTATCGATTTTCTGCACTATTGTAAGAACTGAGACCTTGAAACTTCTGAATATTGTTTCTTATGTCTTTGTCTATGAGTGTATCAAATTTGATAAAAGATAGGACCACTCCTTCTATTACCCGATTTTTTCGATTATCGGTTTTCGATATTTATTGTGGCTACCTCGACACAAAACCTAGCTAAGAACACTCGCAGATACTTATAGTACAACTGTGTAAATTTTCAAGAAAATCGGTTCAGCCGTTTTGAAGTCTATAGGTAACGGGTACACACACACAGACACACACACACACACACAGACAAAGTTCCAGTTATAAATGAGTTTAGATATTTTAAAAACTAACAAAATTATTTTGATTTTAAATTGTTCATTATTATTATTATTATAATTTAAAATTGAAGATTGTAATCTTTCTGGTATGAACATTTTTCTTATAATTTTCTCCTAATTATCGTAATTATTCTGGTCATCCATTTCAGTGATTTTTCTTGCATTCTCTTTTTATTTTTATCATTCTATTCATTTCTCTTTCTTTCCCTGACTCGCTCTTTTATTCGTTCCCTTTTTATATAACGCCTTTTTACGCCATTGTCTTTCTTATGTGATACAAATCGCATGGATACAATGAAAACATTGAAATGATTCATATGCACTCGTAAGGCTTTTTTCGCTACATTCTCTCATCATCAAACACAATAATGTTCGTTCTTTCTAATTTTCGTTTCTTGTGTGTTATGCCACGTCACCGTTTTTCTTACTTTTTAGTCTATCCTGTTTTCTTGTATAAACATAAGCGATTTTTTCGAGAGGTTTCCAAACATTAAAAAAAGAAAATAACATATTTTCAGATTTTTCTTATATCGTTGTCTGCAGTAGTAGAATTGATTGTGTTTAACAGTGTGTGCTTACGTGATTCTTATACAAACATGATTTTAATTTAAGAAAATTTACTAGCTGAAAAGTTAAAAAATATGACACCAGAATTCCAAGGCAGATTACAATAGCAATGATGCCTTCCAAAAGCAATAAGAAACAGTAAGGTTTCTTTAGAAATAAATGGAATATTATGATTAAAAACAAACATCTTTATAGTATAAATCTTCATGTATGGCGGTGAATGCTTGACAATTTCTTCGGGGATAAAAAGGGAGCTTAAGGCAAGACAAACACGGTTCTACAGAAGGATGTTGAGGATATCATTAACGGAACATGAGAACAGCGAGAAAATGTGAGCAACTGTAGCTATAGAGAGATGGTTAATGCTTATTAATTCGGTTCTGTGTCATGCAAAACCGAATTCCCTCCTTACTAATTTTATGCGGAATTATCAGAAGGTTATTTTTGTTATCATCAAATGGTTTTCATCAGTAGGTTGTAGATTGGATTTTGGAATGTGTGGATGAGTGGAAAAATAAAATATATATTTTGTATGTTTGAATAGAAATTTATTGAAAGGAAATAATAACAAGAATTCGTATAAGTTAATGTTTAATGAGAAATCTGTAATAAGTTAAGGGTATTAAGATTTGTACAAGCGTTAGTAGTAGTAATTTGTTGAAAAGATTTTATGTGTACGTAGGTCTGTATGTATGAGCGTTTGTTTGGCAGGAGTGTATGAATGGAGAAGAAGAAATAAAAGTAATCAGCACATGAGAAAGAAGGAGAAAGAGAACAATATGCGATGCGACCTTATGTCCGGGTCGTGGTTGAAGTTTCTCGCGTTACATTTTAGTTGTTTCTCTCTGTCTCTGTCTGTCTGTAAGTCAGTCTGTCTGTCTGTCAGTCTGTCTGTCTGTCTCTCTCTCTCTCTCTCTCTCTCTCTCTCTCTCTCTCTCTCGCTGCCTCCATCCCTAACTGACTGACGCTGATCAAAATCATTTATAGTCATCTCGATATTTCGCGGTGGATCGCTAGTTCAGAAAATCAATTTAACATCTACTCGCGAAATCCGGTTTCGAATTTTTCTGTAAGCAGGAGGTCAATCCTTTTGCTATGCGGCAAAACCAGGATTTCACACGTCATTTTGAATTTTTTGAAAGGGAAGAAGGTTGCTTTTAATTCTTAATTTCCAATCCCCTACAACCACACAGAAAGAAACGGCCGAAATGTCAGAGATAAATAATGAGAAAAAGGCTCGGAGAATGTAATCCACACATGACATACTGAACCCAAGAGAGAAACAAGGAACCTGTCTTCTGTAAAGTCCCTTCTACTAGAAATAACGCATTCGAATAATACGAGGGTCATTCAATAAATAAGGTGAATTTTTCGGTATAAGGACTTCTACGAGGATCATTCAATAAATAAGGTGAATTTTTTGGTATAAGGACTTCTACGAGGGTCATTCAATAAATAATGTGAATTTTTTGGTATAAGGACTTCTATGAGGGTCATTCAATAAATAAGGTGAATTTTTTGGTATAAGGACTTCTACGAGGGTCATTCAATAAATAAGGTGAATTTTTCGGTATAAGGACTTCTACGAGGGTCATTCAATAAATAAGGTGAATTTTTCGGTATAAGGACTTCTAAGAGGGTCATTCAATAAATAAGGTGAATTTTTTGGTATAAGGACTTCTACGAGGGTCATTCAATAAATAATGTGAATTTTTTGGTATAAGGACTTCTATGAGGGTCATTCAATAAATAAGGTGAATTTTTTGGTATAAGGACTTCTACGAGGGTCATTCAATAAATAAGGTGAATTTTTCGGTATAAGGACTTCTACGAGGGTCATTCAATAAATAAGGTGAATTTTTCGGTATAAGGACTTCTAAGAGGGTCATTCAATAAATAAGGTGAATTTTTCGGTATAAGGACATCTACGAGGGTCATTCAATAAATAAGGTGAATTTTTCGGTATAAAGACTTCTACGAGGATCATTCAATAAATAAGGTGAATTTTTCGGTATAAAGACTTCTACGAGGATCATTCAATAAATAAGGTGAATTTTTCGGTATAAGGACATCTACGAGGGTCATTCAATAAATAAGGTGAATTTTTCGGTATAAAGACTTCTACGAGGGTCATTCAATAAATAAGGTGAATTTTTTGGTATAAGGACTTCTACGAGGATCATTCAATAAATAAGGTGAATTTTTTGGTATAAGTACATCTACGAGGGTCATTCAATAAATAAGGTGAATTTTTCGGTATAAGGACTTCTACGAGGGTCATTCAATAAATAAGGTGAATATTTCGGTATAAAGACTTCTACGAGGATCATTCAATAAATAAGGCGAATTTTTCGGTATAAAGACTTCTACGAGGATCATTCAATAAATAAGGTGAATTTTTCGGTATAAGGACATCTACGAGGGTCAATCAATAAATAAGGTGAATTTTTCGGTATAAAGACTTCTACGAGGGTCATTCATTAAATAAGGTGAATTTTTTGGTATAAGGACTTCTACGAGGATCATTCAATAAATAAGGTGAATTTTTTGGTATAAGTACATCTACGAGGGTCATTCAATAAATAAGGTGAATTTTTCGGTATAAGGACTTCTACGAGGGTCATTCAATAAATAAGGTGAATTTTTCGGTATAAAGACTTCTACGAGGATCATTCAAAAATAAGGTGAATTTTTCGGTATACGGACTTCTACGAGAGTCATTCAATATATAAGGTGAATTTTTCGGTATATGAACTTCTACGGGGGTCATTCAATAAATAAGGAGAACTTCAGTGTGATGTGTGTCCCTCTCTCATTACTCCTTCAGTGTGATATGTGTCCCTCTCTCATTACTCCTTCAGTGTGATGTGTGTCCCTCTCTCATTACTCCTTCAGTGTGATGTGTGTCCCTCTCTCATTACTCCTTCAGTGTGATGTGTGTCCCTCTCTCACTAACTCCTTCAGTGTGACGTGTGCCCCTCTCTCATTACTCCTTCAGTGTGATGTGTGTCGCTCTCTCATTACTCCGTCAGTGTGATGTGTGTCCCTCTCTCATTACTCCTTCAGTGTGATGTGTGTCCCTCTCTCATTAACTCTTTCAGTGTGATGTGTGTCCTTCTCTCATTAACTCCTTCAGTGTGATGTGTGTCCCTCTCTAATGAACTCCTCCAGTGTGATGTGTGTCCCTCTCTCATTACTCCTTCAGTGAGATGTGTGTCCCTCTCTCATTACTCCTCCAGTGAGATGTGTGTCCCTCTCTCATTACTCCTTCAGTGTGATGTGTGTCCCTCTCTCATTAACTCTTTCAAACTATTCTGCAATGTTTTCTTGTTGGCGGCCACAGTCTTAACAACATAAGATTCGTTAGTTAACTGCCATACGTGAAACACGTTTGGACGATCATGTCTCGAAAGAGACAAGACTGACTGGACAGAATATTATCCCGCAGTAGGCTGCCATTGCTTTCTGCGTTAGACTGGTTGCCAGCCAAGGCTATAGAACCCAATCTGTCCTATTATTTAACCCATAACTGGAGGGAAGATATGGATTAATAACTTTCCCAAGGGTATTTGCGCGTATGTGAATGCAATGGATTCAGCTGGAATTCGAATTCGGCTCCCCGATTTCTCGTTCTGAACCGATCATAAGGAAAGCAGATTATACAGCGTTGATACCAGGCATCGAAATTAAGCTACAAGACAGTCAAAGAAAATGAGAAGAAAAGACTGAACATCATTTGCAAAATCTATGGTTGCCAGCAAAAAAACAAAAAACAAAAAACAAAAAAAAACAGCGCAACAGTCTATTTATATATGTATGCATGAGTTGAATATATCAATCGAAATCCGACAAGATGAATAGAATAAGTAAAAAACTAATGGGAAAATGTTTCGGTATTATAAAGTACGGTATTATATCATTACACTATTACAATTAAGCAATATAAATAACATACAAAAATATATAATAATATAAGATAAGATAATAAAAATAATAACAAAATATAATAATATTAAAACTAATAATATTAGGTTGTCCCAAAAGATCGTAAACACTTGCAAAAATTGAAATTTACTTTGCCAAGTAATCAAAAGTTACCAGAAAACACTTGCAAAAAATTGAAATTTTACTAGCAAAAACAACAAAAATTATTGCTCAAAATAAAGACCATCATTTTCGAAGACTTTCTGCCATCGATCTACAAGCTTTCCGATCCGGTCAAAGTACCATTCAGCCGGCTTCGAATCAAAGAATTCTTGACACGCTTCCTCGAATTCATCAAACGAGTCGAATCGGCGGCCCTCCATAAAGTGTTGCATTGAGCGGAAAAGGCCATAATCTGATGGAGCACAGTCAGGACTGTAGGCTGGATGTGGCAGTACCTCAACGCCGTCCAGCTCTTCAAACGTGTCTTTGCTTTTCCTGGCGGTGTGTGGCTTAGCATTGTCCTGCTGAATCAAAGCGCGCTTACGGTTGATCAGAGCCGGGTACTTTTGCTTCAACTTTTCGTAGACCCGCTCAAGTTGCTGTCAGTAAAGTTCGGCACTGATGGTACGACCATTCGGAACCAACTCAAAATGCACGATTCCTTCAAAGTTCCACCAAACGCACAACATGACTTTCTTGCCGAATCGATCTTGATTTGGAACCGACGGTGTCTCTTGCCCTTTCTGAACCCATTTCGCTGAACTTTTGGGACAACTTAATAAGTACAATTATAACAACAGCAGTAACTATAATAATATATAAAAATAGTGAGAAAAATATAGATACCAACAGTCGATAATAGGGAGAAAATATATATAGATATATATATATAGAAAATATATATCTTTACATATATATAAATATATATAAATATATATCTTTACATATATATATGTATATATATAAATATATGTCTTTACATATATATATATATATATATATATATATATATATATATAGGAAAGAATATTAATAAAAAGTTTTGAATTTAAAAACGTACTTTTTTAAACAGTATTTGTTTATTTTTATAGTGTTTTATATTTCAGACCGCCCTCGGTCCTTCATCAGAAACAAGTGATTTTTAAATTAGAATTGGAAACGTATTTTTACGATGGCGTCCTAATACTTTTTTGTTTACATCACGTGGTGTCGATAAACCAATCAGCATGCGGCACGTCCGTTTGTTTATTTTCGGTAAACCAATCAACACGCGGCACGTCCGTGGAGAGAGTCTGTTTGTTTTAGACAAAAAATCTCTTGGAATATCTATTTTTTTTTTTTTTTTTTTTTTTTTTGTTGTTTATATCGCGTGGTGTCGATAAACCAATCAGCATGCGGCACGTCCGTTTGTTTATTCTCCGTGGAGAAAGTCTGTTTGTTTTAGATAAAAAATTCCTTGGAATATCTGAAAGAACCTTCTTTTTACCTATTGAAATATTTGTAGAGATTCAACACACCTAAGTCCCTGTTTAACCCTAGCTTGTGTGTGTTTAATTTTAAAATCCAGTATTTTTCTTTCTTTCTGCGTGTGTATGTAGAACTAAAATTGGAGTCTATTAGTAAACATTTGCAATTTTCTAAAGTGTGATCGGGTTGATTAAAATGTGCTGCAATTGGGGAGTATACATTTTTTTGTCGTATATTTAGTTTGTGATTATTGAAGCGAAATCTAAAGCTATTACCGGATTCGCCGATATATCCACTGTTGGGGCAAATTGAGCAGAAGAGATAGTAGATAGTATATATATATATGTAGAAAATATACATAATAATATTATAACGTAAATTACATATGTATAGTAATATTATTCAGGTGTTATTAAAACAATACTCAATGTATACACAGAGCTGTATAATATATATATATATATATATATATATATCCGAGTGAATAGGGAACGAGCAAAAAATTTTTCTAACAACGTCTAAAACATTAATTTAAAACAGTGCTCGATATATAATATATAGACCTGTGAATATTTATTCTAAATTATATTTTAGAACATGTACAGGAATTTTTTAATATATCCACTACAAATCGTAAATTTGTTTCGACATTGAAACGACAATGTCTCATCATGTAACAATTTGTCAGTCAGTCAGTTAAGTGCCATACGTGATACACGCTTGGGCGATCATGTCTCGAAAGAGACATGACTGACTGGGCAGAAGATTATCCCGCAGTAGGTTGCCATTGCTTTCTGCGGTAGACTGGTTGCCGACCAAGGCTATAGAACCCAATCTGTCCTGTTATTTAACCCATAACTGGAAGGAAGAAACGGATTAATACTTTTCCCAAGGGTATTTGCGCGTAAGTTAATGCAATGAATTTGGTTAGAATTCGAACTCGGCTCCTCGATTTCTCGTTATATCCAATACACCACAACGATATTTTCGCGGTGGATCCAATGCACCACAACGCACATCCAGTGATGGAGATGCAGTGGATCGAACCCAGGGTCTTTCACCAATTTGTACATGTTCTAAAATACAATTTAGAATATATATATATATATATATATATATATATATATATATTATCTTTTCATCCCAAGCAAGGCATTACACTGCCACTATTGCGCAGGGAGTTACATAGGGGAAAGTGCTGAGAAAGAGTGGTTAGTTATAGGAAATGTCGGAAGGAGGATAGTAAACGGATGAGGTTACCGAGGATGGAGATTGGGTAGATGGGGAAGAGTGTTTGAGGGAATGGATGCGAGTTCGTCTGATAAGGAACGTCTATTGACCTTACATTTAAATTCCTGGAGATTGTAGCGGTCGGGGAAGCAATGGATGGAATTCCACAAGCGGGAAGTGCGAGAAAAGAAGCTTATAAAGTAGAAATTGCGGTTACATTTTATCTGTTTCACTGTAAAAGGGTGGCACCTAGTTGCTAATCAAATATCTCGTGCAAATTCATATCTGGGGGCACCAGTGATCTAAGTTCATCGGAGCAGAAGCCGTAAAAGTATTTATAGTAGAGGCACATGGAAGCCACATCGCGCCGGTGAGAGTGTGACTGCATACGGGCTGCCAAGTCGGCATCGATCACATTACAGATTCTCCGTTGTATTTTGTCAAGGACTCCAAAGAGAATAGCAGGGGCACCCGACCAGATGTGGCAGCAGGCGTATGGTAGATTTATAGATGTGCAAGATGGACTCTGGCGGGAAAAAAACTTCCGAGCCATGCACAGATAACCGACTTTTATAGCAGCGGATTTAGCAATGGATTCGGTATAGTCATTCCACTTGAAGTCCGCTGAGAGTTTGAGACCAAGGAGGCGTACCGTTTTACTCTCAGGGAGGCAGGCCTGTTCCATGCTAATGGGAGGTTGGAACGAGTGTCTATGTTGGTTAATTGATAGCAACTTCGTTTTGGAAGCATATATATATATATATATATATATTAATAAATATACATATTATCCTACATCTTTGGCAAGACTCAGAGTTTCATGAGTTATGAAATCATCAGGTGCATATTTCAAACTGACAGTTTAATAGATTTGAACTCAAGTTTATTCGATGTTCAAGGGAATCTTATAAGTTACTGCTTTTTAAGAACTGTATTAAAAATATAAAACATTCTAAGTTTACATGTACATGAAGATTTAAAATTTAGATGTAAAATTTAGATGTAAAATTTAAAATAAAAATAAAAAATGTAAAAAATAATAAAATGAAGGGAGAAGAAGCCAAAGGGGCGTAAATCATGACTTATAAAAATTTGAATATTCAAATATTACATGTACATAAAAATATAGGAAAATTTAAAATGTTAGAATTTTAAATCAAAATAAGATAAAATAAAATAAAAATGAAAAAATATTAAGAAGTAAAATTTAGAATTAAGAATTAAAAATTAAACAATGTAAGAAGCAAAAATAAAAAAGGGGTTTAATTAATAATTGTTAAATTAAAATTGCGGGAGGGATAAAGAAAGAAATAAATAAATAAAGAAAGAAAGAAAGAAGGAAATAAAGAAAGAAAGAAAGAAATAAAGAAAGAAACAAGCAAGCGTAAAGAAGAATCAACATCCATATGTGTCTAAGAATGTAAGTAAGTATTTTTCTTACAGCATGTGGGCATTAAATCACTTCTTTTATTAAGAAAATTTGGATTATTTATATGGATTAAAATGACAAGTTTTCTAAAAGGAATAGATTACATTTATCTTCTTTTCCATTGTAATGTTTAGATTTAGCTACGATAATCCAGCGAAATATATTTATCTATAATTTAAAGCAACAATAACTAACTTTGACATTGTTTTTGTTGAAGTTTTTTTATTGTGAGTGAAAGTACAGTAAACTTTCACTAGAAACAAAAAAGAGAGTACTGGATTGCTATGTGATGTCAGTTCTTTAATATAGCAGTGACTGTTAGACAATGACAAAAAATGAAAGGAAAACTTGAAGCAACTGAAATGTGGTTTTACAGAAGGATGCTGTCGTGGACCGAACATGTGAGCAATGATGAGGTTTTGGAAAGAATAGAAACGAAAAAGAAATTAATATTGAGCATCAGGAAGAGTCAACTGAAGTTCCTGAGACATGCAATGAGGAAGGAGTGCTTGGAGAATCTGATACTCACAGGTCATATAGAAGGGAAAAGAGACAGGAAAACAGTGAATAACTTATTTGAAGGGCCTGAGCAGGTGAATGACTGAACGGTGGCTGCGAGACGTTACAGGAGAAAGCGTGCTAAGAGCCACCAGGGATAGGGTGACGTGGAAAGCCATGATCGCCTACGGATAGGTCACATAGGAGAAGAATGTTAGAAAGTTTTGGGAATTACATTATAGATCCTCTTTCAGATTTTGTTATGGACCCCGAGATGGATAACAGAAGTATTAACATATACAGCAGTATTAAAATGCACAGACGAATAGTAGACTTAAAATGTATTAAGATGGATTCCGACGAGAAAAAAAACTTCCTATCCCTATACAATGACCAAACCGTTCTAGCAAAAGATGTAGCTACTGACTAGATGCAGTTGTTTCATTTGAGGTCGTCTAAGTGTATAAGGGCGAGGAGACGCAATGGCTTGCTTTTTGGGAGACTAGAGTAATTCATACTCATGGAAGGTAGGAAAGTTTCTCTATGGTGAGAGTATCTTTTTCTCAGAAGCATTAATATTTAAGAGCCATTCCTTCTTCCAGTACAACACATTGGAGGTCCTTTTCGATAGCGGCAGTGAGGTTTACTTTGTCAGCCCTGGCAGATTTCTCACTGAGACAGGAGTAAATGGCTGTGTCATCTGCATAGATGACTACTTTACAACTGATTGCATCTTGATGATCATTAATGAGATCTGGAAAAGCATAGGATCTAGGGCAGAGCCATGAGGGACACTCACGTTAGTATGATAGGATCTTGAAGTATGCCCGTTCGATATGAAGTTCATTACCCGATTTGATAGGAACGAATGACTCGGTTATATCATAAACCTGTAGCTTGCGAAGAAGGCCAGCATTCTAACTTCTGTCAAACGCATCGAGCTATCTAGGTCAAATTCTCAAGCTTCACCGTTTTTATCAAGAGTCTGGTATATGTGTTCGGTGATGGTCGTATGCATATCAGGAATAGACTTGCCGAAGCGGAAGCCACTCTGTTTGTCCAAGAATAGGTGGTGAGAAGTGAGATGATGAACCATTTCAGCATTGATAATAGCCTGGAACAATTTACCAAAGATCGGTAAGAGGCTTACAGGGGTTAGAGGCCTCTCCACAGTTTTAAAAACAAGAAATACAGAGAAGGACATTCAACAAGCAGGAAAGCAATAAGTAGCAGAGCAATAATTGTAGAGTTTTGAGAGAACAGGGAAGAGACCAGGGAATATTTTTAGGACGATGACTGTATTCAGTCACCTCCGTCTGCTTTTTGGGAGTCAAGCTTAGAAATTAGGTTAGAGTCCAGAGAGGGGGTTATGCATACGTCATTCAACTGAGTTTTAGTCCTAGGTGAGATGTCAGGTGTGGGTACTCTAGACGGGTCAAATATGGAGCTGGAAGAGAATTTGCAAGCAAACTGATCGGCTGTGGCTGTGAGGACCTTAAATTATTGAGTAAAAGAAAGATCAAGGGTTTGCCGTTGTTTAACACACTTTTGCAGCGCCGCCAGTAGTTTTGGAGTTAAAATTTTGAGATGCTATACGCAGCTTCATTCCATCAGCAAATAACAGCATAGCATTATTTAGGATCGACTTGCATTCCTTACGAGCAGAGAAAAAAAGGTGATTATTATAGTCAGAGGCGTAGCTCCGGTAAAGCAGGAACAAGGAGTGAACCAAAGTGATTAATATGGTTTAAGTTAGAATTTTCGTGGCTAAGATGACAGCATGGATGCCAGCTTTCACCTACGAGGAGATCTCAGAGTTGTCATCTTCAAAAAGAAGAGTTAACACTTTATTCCATGTGACATTAGAAAGTAAATCGCGGAACGACTCCCAGTACACTCTACTACAGATGTAAGATATTCTGCTAGTAGGAGGTTTTTGAAGAGTGGGTAGTAGAAAGATATATTAACGGAAACCACAGCATGATCAGAATTATCAAGAGGACAGAGCTGTATGGCATGGAAAGAGTCGTTTCTGAAAGGGAAGAAGGTAACCGAGAAATCAGAAAAGGGGTGTGTGGATCATAAACATCCAGGTCATGAACACTTGAGTTGTTACTAAAATGATGAAGGTAATTGATAAATCTGAAAAGCGGGTTGTAGATCATGAACACCCAGACCATGAACACTGGAATCATTTCTAAAGAAACGAAGGTAAGCGATACATCAGAAAAGGGGGTTGCAGATCATTTTACGGATTTAAATGTTTGTAATGTATATTTAGTATTTAGACATTATCCCTACATTTCCTAGAATATTCACTTTTACGCCTTTTTAATTCATCCTACTTCAGAATTGACCCGACGAAGTTCAATAAGTGGATTTTGTGATATATATATATATATATATATATATATATATATATATATTAATAATAGTAATAATAAAACCGACTCTGTCCGTATCCTACTCTTAAAATATTACACAAGAATCTTTTAAAGACTATGAATAAGCAACAGAATCTAACTCCGTTACCGTCCTCGGCTATAGAGCTTTGGACAAAGAGGGGACAAAAAAAGAAAACTGCGTAGGACCGACAATGCATACGGTTCTTCACAGTAAAGAAAAAAACCCTCTAACGGAACGATCCACCAGGAAAGAAAAGTGCTCGATACAAACTAACCAAAAGTGTTAACCAAAAGGCAGTTACGCAGAGCAAAAACACACGAAAAAAATCGCAAGATCGCCAAGACCTACCGCGGTTTCGCACAACGGCTCATCAGGGCCCTGACGAGCCGTTGTGCGAACCGCGGGTAGGTCTTGGCGATCTTGCGATTTTTTTCGTGTATATATATATATATATATATATATATATATATATATATATTAATATTAATTATAGTTATAATACCAATAGCAACAGAACTAATTCTGTCAAGATTATCAATAATTAAACTACAAATGAGATCGTCTTGAAACCCACCGGGAACTAACCCGGAGGGAAAAGAAGGGGAAGAAAAAAAGAAACAACCGAAATTCCTGAACAAAAAGTCAAGCATTCTTGAGAAAGAAAGAAAAACGAGACGAAAACCTTAACAATAAAGAGCTCAATACGAAAGCAGAGTACACAAAGCACTCAAAGCGAAAGTAGAGCAAAGAAAAACGAAAATCTAAGAGTGAGCCAATAACCTACCACGGTTTTGCTTAACAGCTCGCCAGGGAAATATAGATAGATAGATAGATAGATAGATAGATAGATAGATAGATAGATAGATAGATAGATAGATAGATATCTTCTTTTCTTGCCTTCTTTAAAATGTTTCTTACACTGCCAGTTTAGCCAAGTGACGTTTACACGTTTTCGATTCTAAATTATTCCATTCATATGCAAATTAATAGCAACAATTAGAGGGATGAAGATATTTTCATAAAAAGTAAACTGTTGTGGCGCAGTGGATATCGGTTCTGAACGAGAAATCGGGGAGCCGAGTTCGAACTCCAGTTGAATTCCTTGCATTCACTTACGCGCAAATACCCTTGGGAAAGGTATTAATCCGTCTCTTCCCTCCAGTTATGGGTTAAATAATAGGACAGATTGGGTTCTATGGCCTTGGTCGGCAACCAGTCTACGCAGGAAGCAATGGCAACCTACTGCTGGATAATCTTCTGCCCAGTCAGTCATGTCTCTTTCGAGACATGATCGCCCAAACGTGTATCGCGCATGGCACTTAACTGACTGAAACTGAGAAATCACTAATCTTTGCTAACCAAATTGAGAGATGTTGTCATTTATAAATGAGAACCATTGTCTTTTAATTTGTGTCATCGATAGCTGCCTTTTTGAATGACGGTTTCATTATTTCTCTTTTGTTTTTTCATTATTTTTTTAATTCTGCATTTTCAATTTTTATGTCGCTTTCTTTTATGCACATGTTTTTCTCTTATTGTAAAAATGTTTAAGAGAAATTGCCGTAGCCAGACATAAACACCCAGGCCAAACATGTGGATATTGGAGTCCTTTTTTAAAAGTGAAAGTAACCAGGAATCGAGAAATCAGAAACGGGGATTGTAATGATAAGGTTGGTTTCACTTGGAGTTTCGCGGAGGAAAGATTCCACACTGCAACTGTTCGTACGTATGTTTGTTTGTTTGTTTCTGAGGCTTAACGACCTATCAATCCTTATGGAATCATTTTAAGATCATAACCAATGATTTTGGGTAAGGTTATTTTATTTTTACAACGTTTTTCTTTTCACGATTCATTGGGATTTGTTTTTTAAGAGCAGGGTCCCCAAGTCCTACCCTTATTATTTAACCCATAACTGGAAGGAATGGACGGATTAATACCTTTCCCAAGGGTACCAGTGCTTAAGTGAATGCAGGGTATTCAACTGGAATTCGAACTCGGCTCACCAATTTCTCTTTCCGAGCCGATATCCACTGCACCACAACGCACATCCGTCACTATACGCTTACAGCACCTGGTATTCCCGAGCGGTCACCCATCTAAGTACTGACCAGGCTCAACGTAGCTTAACTTCGGTGATCGAGCGAGAACCGGTGTATTCAACGTGATAGGGCGTAAGCCTGTCCGTACGTATAACACAGATTTTAGAACAAAAGATGTTGAAGAGTTTTCATTTACAATTATTTACTTAGCAATAAATACTAAAAAATAGTATAAAATACATCATTTTTTTAAACATTGGGGTGGCCTAATAATTATGCCCGGTAGTATATATATATATATATATATATATATATATATATATATATATATATATATATATATATATATATGTGAGTGTGTGTGTGTGTGTCTGTGTGTCTGTGTGTATGTGTGTGAAAAGTGTATTCATATAATTATAAATATCAATATATATATATATATAAATATGTAATTTTTTATATATGTTATATTGTTTACATATTATATATGCGTGGTACTTATTTAAAAGCGCTCAATATCAGTGATAGAGCAGAGATATTCATTTAGATATGTGTGAGTTTGTAAAAAAAATTAATCAGTTTGTCTGACGATCGCAAAAGCGTGAAACCCAGTGTTACAAACTCACACCTATCTATCTATCTATCTATCTATATATATATATATATATATATATATATATATATATATACTACGCCTCGCTCATTCAGTAAAAATGAATTGGAGCACACTAGCTATTGGGCGCCTAATATGATATGCGCTAAAAAGACTGCCTTCTTCCACCGAACGCTCCGTGGCCCAGGGTTAGAGGCGCCGACTGACGCCAAGTCGGTCGGGTTTCGAGCCTGGGTTAAGGAGCAATCGGAGTCTAACTGTACCGATGAGCTGTGATACAGCGAAACAGATCCCTCTGCGGATGGCAATATATATATATATATATATATATATATATATATATATATATATATAATAGTATGAAATGCATAATCTTTTTTAAACAATAATATGGACTAATAATTATGGCCGGTAGTGTATATATACCATCAGTATAAAGGATTGTTGCGCTGTATCACAGCTCTTCAGTGCAGCTAGAATAACCGTTTGCCTTAAGCCGGGATTGAAACACGACTCATTTGACAGGTCACTGACTTTCTCAGCAACCCACCATAGAATTGCTCCGACCACTGCTACCAAACTTGACCTCTCAATACAAATTGACCGTCCCTATCCTATTCACTTTGTTCGGGGTCATTTAGATTTCAAAAAGCATGATTTTTACAAGTCCTCACTGACCGCTGCTTTTTTGGAGTGGGCGAAATTCGAATGTAGATTGGAACAGCGAAAGAAGCTTTCCAAAAGCTAAGAAAAATAATTAGAAACATGAAAAACTTCGTTAGAAACAAAGAATACACTGTTGAACTGATATCAATGAATATTATCAATATGAGATGTTAACGTCTTCTGCTGATAAAGCAAAATGATTTGCTCACAAACTCTTTTGAAAATGTACTCTTGATTTTTCAGGGTTAACTTCGACTAACTTGTGGTGCAGTGGATATCAGCTTGGAACGAGAAATCGGGAAACTTGAGTTCAATTTCCAGTTGAATTCCTAGCATTCACTTACACACAAATACCCTTTGGAAAGGTGCTAATCCGTCTCTTCCCTCCAGTTATGGGTTAAATAATAGAACAGATTGGGTTCAATAGACATTGTCAGCAACCAGTCTATCGCAGAAAGCAATGGCAACATTCTGCGAGATAATCTTCTGCCAAGTTAGCCATGTCTCTTTTCAGACATGATGGCCCAAAGTGTGCATCATGTATGGCACTTAACTGACTGAATAACATAATAGTTGGAAACAGTTGAAGCTTCTGCTGGGCATAAAGTCGGGGATTGGTTTTCTAGTTTCATGAAGTAATAAACTGATCCCCCACTAATTACTACTTATTATAAAAATGTAATAGGATCTATCTCTTCTTTCTCCAGCTATGAGTTAAATGGCAGGACAGATTGGGTTCTATAGCCTTGGTTGGCAACCAGTCTACGACAGATAGCAATAGCAACCTACTGCGGTCTAATCTTCTGCCCAGTCAGTCATATCTCTTTCGAGACATGATCGTCCAAAGCGTGTATTACGTATGGCACTTAACTGACTGACTGAATATAATAGTTAGAAACTGTTAAAGCCTCTACTGGGCATAAAGTGGAGTTTGTGTGGATGGCAAAACAGGAAGAGGTGAATTTGGCAAAGGTAGAAACTTTGCTAAGGGTTTGGGATAGGAAATTAAGAATTCAAATCAACCTTCTTCTTCACTTTTGCAAAAATTCACAATGACGTGTGAAATCCTGGTTTTTCCCAAATAGAAAAAATCGAAACCGGATTTCACAAATAGATGTTAAATTGATTTTCTGACCAATGGAAGCGAGACCATAAAGACATTTCACGATCCAGTCTGAAAAATCTAAATACTATAAATACTGCGATCAGCGTCAGCCACAACCTCAGATGGGAGCAGCGAGAGACACAATTAAAATGTAACGGGAGAAACTTCAAATTCGTTTCTGTTCAATTCAGGATTTGAATTAAAAAAGACCGTCCATCAAAAATCAGACGCCCCTGCTGTTCATCTCAGTGTTCTCGACAGGCTTCAGAGGAGAATCTGTAATGTGATTGGTCCCGACCTGGCAGTTCACACCAGCCACTTTCTTATCGTCGGGATGCGCTTTCGTCTGTCTTTTTTATAAATATTTTCATGGCTTCTCGTGCAACCAGACTGGCAACTAAATGTAGGCAACAGTTCTACTCTACCAACTTCTTTTCTCTCACTTCACGCAAGTGGAACTCCCATTCATAGACTTGCTCTCCTGACGGCTACAACGTCCAAGAATTTAAATGCAAAGTCAATTCCCATCTTCTATTCACTTGAGTCCAGTCCTTTCTACATCACCCCGTATATCTTGTTCTTTATTTTCTCTCTACTTTCGCAACTGGCTTATTCGTCTTTGGCTTCACTCTCCTCCTGCTTAATTCTTCCACTCTCTTATGTAACCCTTTACACATCAGTGGCCTTAATGCCTTGCTTGGGGTGAAATGATTAAAAAAAAAAATATATATATATATATACATATATATTGTATGCAATTTTATGGTTTCAACTAAATATATATTGAACGCAATCCTATGCTTGTATGGTTTGGAAGAATTAGGAAGAGAAACATTAATTACGCTTGGGGTGTCCACATCCTTCTCTTAACCTTTCTCTCTCACCCTCCTGTAGCTGGTTCGCCTTTGTCTTCACTCGCCTCCTGCCTAATACTTCAACCCTCTAATGTAACACTCTGCACATCAGTGGCGTTAACGCCTTACTTGGGGTGTCCACATCCTTCTCTTAACCTTTCTCTCTCACCCTCCTGTAGCTGATTCGCCTTTGTCTTCACTCTCCTCCTGCCTAATACTTCAACCCTCTTATGTAACACCCTGCACATCAGTGGCGTTAACGCCTTACTTGGGGTGTCCACATCCTTCTCTTAACCTTTCTCTCTCACCCTCCTGTAGCTGATTCGCCTTTGTCTTCACTCGCCTCCTGCCTAATACTTCAACCCTCTAATGTAACACTCTGCACATCAGTGGCGTTAACGCCTTACTTGGGGTGTCCACATCCTTCTCTTAACCTTTCTCTCTCACCCTCCTGTAGCTGGTTCGTCTTTGTCTTCACTCTCCTCCTGCCTAATACTTCAACCCTCTTATGTAACACCCTGCACATCAGTGGCGTTAACGCCTTACTTGGGGAGGGTGTCCACATCCTTCTCTTAACCTTTCTCTCTCACCCTCCTGTAGCTGGTTCGCCTTTGTCTTCACTCTCCTCCTGCCTAATACTTCAACCCTCTTATGTAACACCCTGCACATCAGTGGCGTTAACGCCTTACTTGGGGTGTCCACATCCTTCTCTTAACCTTTCTCTCTCACCCTCCTGTAGCTGGTTCGCCTTTGTCTTCACTCGCCTCCTGCCTAATACTTCAACCCTCTAATGTAACACTCTGCACATCAGTGGCGTTAACGCCTTACTTGGGGTGTCCACATCCTTCTCTTAACCTTTCTCTCTCACCCTCCTGTAGCTGGTTCGTCTTTGTCTTCACTCTCCTCCTGCCTAATACTTCAACCCTCTTATGTAACACCCTGCACATCAGTGGCGTTAACGCCTTACTTGGGGTGTCCACATCCTTCTCTTAACCTTTCTCTCTCACCCTCCTGTAGCTGGTTCGCCTTTGTCTTCACTCTCCTCCTGCCTAATACTTCAACCCTCTTATGTAACACCCTGCACATCAGTGGCGTTAACGCCTTACTTGGGGTGTCCACATCCTTCTCTTAACCTTTCTCTCTCACCCTCCTGTAGCTGGTTCGTCTTTGTCTTCACTCTCCTCCTGCCTAATACTTCAACCCTCTTATGTAACACCCTGCACATCAGTGGTGTTAACACCTTACTTGGGGTGTCCACATCCTTCTCTTAACCTTTCTCTCTCACCCTCCTGTAGCTGGTTCGCCTTTCTCTTCACTCTCCTCCTGCCTAATACTTCAACCCTCTTATGTAACACCCTGCACATCAGTGGCGTTAACGCCTTACTTGGGGTGTCCACATCCTTCTCTTAACCTTTCTCTCTCACCCTCCTGTAGCTGGTTCGCCTTTCTCTTCACTCTCCTCCTGCCTAATACTTCAACCCTCTTATGTAACACCCTGCACATCAGTGGCGTTAACACCTTACTTGGGGTGTCCACATCCTTCTCTTAACCTTTCTCTCTCACCCTCCTGTAGCTGGTTCGTCTTTGTCTTCACTCTCCTCCTGCCTAATACTTCAACCCTCTTATGTAACACCCTGCACATCAGTGGCGTTAACACCTTACTTGGGGTGTCCACATCCTTCTCTTAAACTTTCTCTCTCACCCTCCTGTAGCTGGTTCGTCTTTGTCTTCACTCTCCTCGTGCCTAATACTTCAACCCTCTTATGTAACACCCTGCACATCAGTGGCGTTAACGCCTTAATTGGGGTGTCCACATCCTTCTCTTAACCTTTCTCTCTCACCCTCCTGTAGCTGGTTCGCCTTTCTCTTCACTCTCCTCCTGCCTAATACTTCAACCCTCTTATGTAACACCCTGCACATCAGTGGCGTTAACACCTTACTTGGGGTGTCCACATCCTTCTCTTAACCTTTCTCTCTCACCCTCCTGTAGCTGGTTCGTCTTTGTCTTCACTCTCCTCGTGCCTAATACTTCAACCCTCTTATGTAACACCCTGCACATCAGTGGCGTTAACGCCTTAATTGGGGTGTCCACATCCTTCTCTTAACCTTTCTCTCTCACCCTCCTGTAGCTGGTTCGTCTTTGTCTTCACTCTCCTCCTGCCTAATACTTCAACCCTCTTATGTAAAACACTGCACATCAGTGGCGTTAACGCCTTACTTGGGGTGTCCACATCCTTCTCTTTACCTTTCTCTCTCGCCCTCCTGTAGCTGGTTCGTCTTTGTCTTCTCTCCTCCTGCCTAATACTTCAACCCTCTTATGTAACACCCTGTCCAGTGGCGTTAACGCTTGCCCAGGGTGTCCACATCCTTCTCTTAACCTTTCTCTCTCACCCTCCTGTAACTGGTTCGTCTTTGTCTTCACTCTCCTCCTGCCTAATACTTCAGCCCTCTGTAAGCACCCTGCACATCAGTGGCGTTAACGCCTTGCCCAGGGTGTCCACATCCTTCTCTTAACCTTTCCTCTCTCACCCTCCTGTATTTCGTCTTTGTCTTCACTCCTCCCTGCTAATACTTCAACCCTCTTATGTAACACCCTGCACATCAGTGGCGTTAACGCCTTGCCCAGAGGGTGTCCACATCCTTCTCTTAACCTTTCTCTCTCACCCTCCTGTAGCTGATTCGCCTTTGTCTTCACTCTCCTCCTGCCTAATACTTCAACCCTCTTATGTAACACCCTGCACATCAGTGGCGTTAACGCCTTACTTGGGGTGTCCACATCCTTCTCTTAACCTTTCTCTCTCACCCTCCTGTAGCTGGTTCGTCTTTGTCTTCACTCTCCTCCTGCCTAATACTTCAACCTCTTATGCAACACCCTGCACATCAGTGGCGTTAACACCTTGCAGGGTGTCCACATCCTTCTCTTAACCTTTCTCTCTCACCCTCCTGTAGCTGGTTCGTCTTTGTCTTCACTCTCCTCCCTGCCTAATACTTCAACCCTCTTATGTAACACCCTGCACATCAGTGGCGTTAACGCCTTACTTGGGGTGTCCACATCCTTCTCTTAACCTTTCTCTCACCCTCCTGTAGCTGGTTCGTCTTTGTCTTCCTCTCCTCCTGCCTAATACTTCCAACCCTCTTATGTAACACCCTGCACATCAGTGGCGTTAACGCCTTGCGCCCAGGTGTCCACATCCCCTTCTCTTAACCTTTCTCTCTCACCTCATAGCTGATTCGCCTTTGTCTTCACTCCTCCTGCCTAATACTTCAACCCTCTTATGTAACACCCTGCACATCAGTGGCGTTAACGCCTTACTGGGGTGTCCACATCCTTCTCTTAACCTTTCTCCTCACCTGTAGCTGGTTCGTCTTTGTCTTCACTCTCCTCGTGCCTAATACTTCAACCCTCTTATGTAACACCCTGCACATCAGTGGCGTTAACGCCTTGCTTGGGGTGTCCACATCCTTCTCTTAACCTTTCTCTCTCACCCTCCTGTAGCTATTCGCCTTTGTCTTCACTCCTCCTGCCTAATACTTCAACCCTCTTATGTAACACCCTGCACATCAGTGGCGTTAACGCCGCCGTTGGCCACATCCTTCTCTTAACGCTTTCTCTCTCACCCTCCCCACTGCGTCTTTGTCTTCACTCTCCTCACCACTAATACTTCAACCCTCTTATGTAACACCCTGCACATCAGTGGCGTTAACGCCTTACTTGGGTTGTCCACATCCCTTCTCTTAGCCTTTCTCTTTCACCCTCCTGTAGCTGATTCGCCTTTGTCTTCACTCTCCTGCCTAATACTTCAACCCTCTTATGTAACCCTCTGCACATCAGTAATGTTTTGGGGTGAAATGATTAAAAAAAATCAAATTCAAAATCTCCATGTACAGGTGTTTATATAAAAGGAATGAGGGAATTCGCTATAGAATGGAAGGTATTATCCTTGATGTAAGAATGTATGAGAACAGAAAAATGAAGCATTTTTGCAGATACAGAATTTTTTTATTTCAAAATGAAATTACCTACTTTTTTGTAAGAGACGTCGATTTATGTATTATCGTTTCTTGATGTATTTATACGTTATATCCTTTTTATGGTACATAATATCTTTTTCTTCTTTAAGTTGTGTACTTACCGTAATAAAAAAAAGGGCATTATTAAGAAGTGAAGAAATTTTGCAAAGCAAACACAGAAATCTGCTTTCTCTTTGTAAAATATGTACGCCAACAAAGAAACTTTAAAATCTGACTTTTTTTTTTGTGGTTAACTTTGCGTCTTTTTATCAGTGAATTTCTGTTGTTGTTCAAATTGATTCACTTATCCTGTTTCCGGATTTTTTTTATCACAAAAAAAATGTATGGGAGTCAATATGCGTTTATGTAGACAAGCGACAATCGACGTAAACAGTAGAGGCTTATGTTGAAGATTATTGTATCTGTGTTTGCATAAACGTGGGTTGCAGTTATTTTTTAATCTCTTTGCTTTATGCACACATGTATACACACGCACGCACACACAAACACATCTATCTATCTATCTATCTATCTATCTATCTATCTATCTATCTCATCTATCTATCTCATCTGTTCATATCTATCTATCTATCTATCTATCTATCTATCTATCTATCTATCTCTCAGTCTGTTCATATCTATCTATCTATCTATCTATCTATCTATCTATCTCTCCCTCTCTATCTATATATATGTGTTTGTGTATGCGCGCTCGCAAGTCTATGCGTGTGTTTCATTTTCCATTTATTTATCTATCTCCGGATATGCATTGTGGTGCAGTGGATATCGACTCGGAACGACAAATCGGGGAACCGATTTCGAATTTCAGTTGAATTCCTTGCATTCACTTTTGCGCAGATACCCTTGTGAAAGGTATTAATCCCTCCAGTTATGGATTAAATAACTGGACAGATTGCGTTCTATAGCCTTGGCTGGTAACCAGTCTATCGCAGAACGCAATGGCAATCTACTGTTGGATAATCTTCTGCCCAGTCAGTCATGTCTCTTTCGAGACATGATCGCCCAAGCATGTATCACGTATGGCACTTGACAGACAGACAGAATATCTATCTATCTATCTATCTATCTATCTATCTATCTCAGTCTGTTCCTATCTATCTATCTATCTATCTATCTATCTATCTATCTATCTATTTCAGTCTGTTCATATCTATTTCATTCTATTCATATCTACCTATCTCTTTCCAGATCAATCTGTCTCTCTTTATCTCTCCCCCCTCTCTCTTTCTGAATGTATCTATCCCACATTGTCTTTATTTCACTCAAATGCACAAAAGTAATTCCCACTGTATCAAAAACAAGGCGTCTACTCAATAATGGATAAACATAAAAATTACATTTGGAGCATTAGTAAATAATAAAAAATATTCATTGCTTCACAATATATACCTCTACTCATTCGCTGAAAAATAGCATGGCATGCTGATTAAAGTCCCCAAACTTAATAAAAAGAAAATTTTCTCGGCAAAATGTTTGTTATTATTAAGAGAAAAGATCAAACTATTTTTTAATTATTTGATTAAAGTTTTTAATCTTTTCTAACATGTTCGAATTTTGTAACAAAATTTTGTTTTTATTTTGTCAGCGAGTGATGAGATTTTTTCTTGCGTCAAACCTAATTTACGCAACACACTTTTTTGCCGATGAAAAACACATTAATTTGAAAATTCTTGCAAAAATCAATAATGGTCGGATTTTGATGAAAATTTCATGACTTATTTACAAATGACTCAAATTATTTTTGAAATTTTTATTTTTATAAAATCTTTGTAAAAATACATTTTTTTACATATTTTACCCACTTTCGATTAATTTCTGGAAAGTTCTAGAAATTTGCAACTGTGACGAAACTTTTAGTTAAATGCAACACTTTTTGAGAACTGTAAATCATCTTTTTTTTCAAACATTTGCTTATTTTCAGAAAATCTCTACCGAATAGTGAAAATACAAATGAAAAAAAATATGCCATTTTTTTATTTAGATAAACTTGTAATTGCTTTTATAAACCATATATATTAAGAATAGCATATTCTGAAGAAAAAATCTTTTTGGATAAATAATGAATTTTTACAAGAACTTTCATGGTTTCATTTTTATTTTTTAATTATAATAATTCATATATTCAAAAATCTTTTAAAATCTCTTCCAATCACCATGCCCATTAGTTTATTAAGTTAATTAGTGATGACTTTATTTACTAGCTAAAAAGTGTAATACAAATCTTCACGCGCCAAGATTTTAAAATAATTTTAAAATGTTTTTTCTGTGCAGGTATCTGTTGTTTTTTCTTTTTTTTTTTAGTTACGTGATAAGTGACATGTCCTAAATTATTGACTTACCTCTGTCAGGTTTTATAATGTCATTCTCTCAGTCGTTAAGTTTTAAAATTAATTAAAAATGTTTGTATTATTTTAATTCCTGTTTTTTCAAAGATCATCTTCAAACGTAATGATATAAAATTAACTAACTAAAATTCTAGAAAAATAATAGATAATTGCAAAAAATATTATGTAAAATGTTTAATTTTAATATGTAGTTAAAAAGAAAAAATAAAACGTTCACTTTGGCTAACTATTAGGTTGTTTCAAAAGTTCGTAAATACTTGCGAAAAATTGAATTTTTATGCAATTTTGCGTTTATATTGCTATAGTGATCTTCATCTTTCTATTCTAGGTGGCAATGAAATAAAATTGAGCTGCGAGTTTTGATGCGTTACTGCTTGAAGCGAGGTCTTTCAACCAGAAAAGCTGCAGAAGAGATTTGTGCTGCCGAAGGTGTAGGAACAATTGCATATGTAGAGATCTCAAAGTGGTACAAGCGTTTCGATTCTGGCGACATGAGTTTTGAAGATAAGCCTCGTTTGGGACGGCCGTTAAAGTTGGATGATGGAGACTTGCAAACCGGGTTAGACATTGCACCTTCATCGAGCACTCGAGAATTAGCTGATGAGCGTGGAGTTGGCAAATCAAAAATTCACCGACATTTGAAGAAACTTGAATTTGTTCACTAAAAGCCGCGCCAAGATCCGCACGAACCCACCAAAGCACAAGCCAATAGACGTGTTGAAATTTACCGTGAGTTGCTCAGCAATCCATTGGACGAGTGTTTTTGGATTGTGACATCCGACGAGAAATGTGTCTATCTGGTCCAGCACAATCGAGATAAGCGATGGGTTCAGAAAGGGCAAGAGACACAGTCGGTTCCAAAACAAGATCGATTCGGCAAGAAAGTCATGTTGTGCGTTTGGTGGAACTTTGAAGGAATCGAAAGTTGATGCAGCAGGACAATGCCAAGCCAAACACCGCCAGGAAGACCAAAGACAAGTTTGAAGAGCTGGAAGGCGTTAAGGTTCTTCCACATCCAGCCTACAGGACTGAATGTGATCCACCAGATTAATGCCTTTTCCGCTCAGTGCAACACTTTCTGAATAGACCGGCGATTCGACTCGTTTGATGAAGTCGAGAAGCGTGTCAAGAATTCTTTGATTCGAAGCCGGCTGAATGGTAATTTGACCAGATCCGAAAGCTTGCAGATCGATGGCAGAAATTCTTGGAAAATGATGTTCTTTATTTTGAGCAATAATGTTTGTTGTTTTTGCGAGTAAAATTTCAATTTTTTGTAAGTGTTTTCTGGTAACCTTAGATTACTTGGCTAGAAAAATTTCAATTTTTTGCAAGTCTTTACGAACTTTTGGGACAACCTAATATATTTTTGTCAATTCTGGTCAACCTTTCTGTCATTAATCAATTAACACCTCAGACACAGGACCACCGGGATTGTGAAATGCTTTTTTAATGCTTTTATACTACATTTCAGGTAGTAACCAAGTAATATTTGTTTCAAATCAGATTAAAGTGACTTTACAAATGTGTCGATCGCGCAAAAATGGCCGAAAAATTGAAATAAAAAATCAACAATATATATATATGTTTGTGTGTGTGTGTGTGTGTTTGTGTGTGTGTGTGTGCAGTGTTAAATTGTAATGATGATAAGGGCCAAAATTGCTGAGGTTCTTTCAGTAGTTTACTGATAGAAAGGTATTTTAAGCAAACAGATTCAATAGAATCAATTTGGAGAAGTGGTCACGTAGCTGAGCAGTTTTATTTCACTCATACCGACTTCAAAGTTCCGTGAAGGTATTATTGTGATATATTCAGAAAACGCAAAAGTCCTGAAGAGTAAATTTGCTTGAGCAGACGTCTACAGTGGGGATTAGCTAGTCATCCTGGTAGACGGGTATTCTCGAATACGAGTGGCACGCCATTATATATATATATATATATATATATATGTGTGTGTGTGTGTGTGTGTGTGTGTGTGTGTGTGTGTGTGTGTGCATGTGTGTGTGTATATATATATATATATGTGTGTGTGTGTATGTGTGTGTGTATATATATATATACCGTTATGCGAAAGCTGAGGAAAAAATTATATATATATATATGTGTGTGTGTGTGTGCATATATATATATATATATATATATATATATATATATATATATATATACCGTTATGCGAAAGCTGAGGAAAAAATTATATATATATATATATATATATATATATGTGTGTATGTATATATATATATATATATATATACCGTTATGCGAAAGCTGAGGAAAAATTATATATATATATATAATCCTCGCCGTTCGCATGACTCAGATTGCTCGCTGCAATTGCCAGGTGCAAATCTGAGGATTGCATCATTTATGTAGCTGAGAGTTGTTGGGCTACCGGTGAGAAACAAAACATTTTCTATTATTACCAAAATTTTAGCTCTGATATCGATAATATCAGAATACTTTAGATACATATATATATATATTTCATTAAATTGTATTGCATATTGTGTCTACCAGTTTTATACTGAACCTTTCCAGTTCCCTAACTGTAATCTCAAAAGAGCAGAAAAATCAAAAACAGTTAAAACAATAAACACGAAACTTAAAATCAACATTACTGAAATAATACTGTACAGTTAAGTGAAAAATATGCGTTCTATATATATATATATAATTTGACATTATAGATTTCTATCCATCCATATCTAAAAATCTATTGTTAGATAGTTTAGAATTCGCTAAAAAACTTTGTTAATATTTCGGATGAAGAATCGAAGATTATACTAGCATCTATAACATCCATTTTCTCCAGCAACAACACGACCAAGGTGATAGCTTTGATGTACCAATGGGTGCTTTTGACTCTGCCCAAATCGTAGATTTAATAAGAATCTATATTCTAAATATCCTTAGTAGAATAGTGAACCCCAAGCAAATAGGGTTATACAGAGACGACGACTAATAATTATCCCCAACAATAATGGTCCACTATCATCTCGCGTAGAGAAAACGGTAATTTGGGCATTTAAATGGTTTGGATTTAAAATAGAGATCTTCTCTAATTTAAAGATAGTAAACTTTCTAGACATTACCTTAAATTTAACCAGCAACACATTCAAACCATACCAAAAAAACAATGAAGCCCCAATCTACATAAACGTCAACTCCAACCACCCACACCAAATAATTAGACAAATACCCACAATCGTAAACACTAGAATCAGCAAACTATCATCGAGTAGTAAAATTTTTAATGAAAATAAAACGCTTTACAACATCGCCTTAAAAAAAGTGGGTTCAAGCAGGAATTACATTACTTAGAGCCCCACAAAAGTTCCAGAGCCAATAAACCTAGAAATAGGGTGATATGGTTTAACCCTCCCTTCTTTAAACTATCCAATATTAATATCGGGCAATACTTCCTAAAATTAGTTGATAAACACTTTAAACGGAACAACCCACTAAGGAAAATCTGCAATAGAATGACATTAAAAATTAATTATTCATTTACCAACAACGTTAATAACATCGTTGATTCCCACAATAATGACATATTAAAGGAATTTCATAGCAACAGAAAGACAGAAAGTGCAACCCCCTGTAACTGTAGAGTAAAAAATAAATGCCCAGTAGGAAGCATATGTAAATCAGAAAAAGTATATACCAAACCACCATCTATCCTAGCGTAGACAAAAACCACCAAAAAACATATATAGGAATTTCCGCCGGTCCATGGAAACAACGCCTATATAATCACACCCAATCTTTCTCTAAACCGCACCTAAAATATCAAACCGCTCTCTCTAAATATTTCTGAGAATTAAAAAGCAAAGGTTTTTTCCCTCAGATCGAATGGAAAATTATAGGGTAATCCCAAACCCCAAATAGCTTTAGAGGTAGACGCAACTTATGCTTAGATGAAAAGATTAGAATTATCAAGTTCAGAGAATCTAGCCAATTATTAAATCAGAGAAACGATATAATTTACAAGTGCTGTCATAGAAATAAATTTAAACTATCCGACACATAAAATCCCAGAATCACCACCTTCCGACACCCTTACCAACCCTTCTAAACTGATGGATCATTCGTTGGAAAAATGTGCAGACCAATTGTAAAGAAGTTACGAACCCACCATTCAATAGAAGGACATACCCATCCAGGCAAACAATAAAATTATATTATGATTAGTATGCATATATGTGAAAGAAATATCCTATGAAATGATAAATGCTCAATATATCGACATCAACATAAACATTTCCCCGAGGGAAATGAGGCACCCAAATATGAGGCGAGATATGTCCCTATAAAAGAAAAAAAAACGGGATCCACTTAAACATGCTCCTAGAAAACTTGTGAAAATTCGTATGTATTATGTATTATGTTTTATGGATCACGTTTTTATGTATCATGTTTTATGTATTGTGTATTATTGGATGTATTAATGTACGAAAAATGGGCACCTAAAAAGATGTGAACTCTATAGGTAGGAACAAGCTTAATTAGGTAAAATAGATATTTTAGAGGAGAAATATATCAACTTTAGATCAAATCAATTATACAAGCTCGAACTGTAAGTTCCTTGGTGTGACGTATTTCCACCAATATATGGTGGAAATACATCGACACCCAAAGGAAGTAAAATGGTATAAATAGATATTAACAAGTAATAATATATTACGAATTAAAAAAGAAAAAAAGAAAATTACCAATTCATTTAAAAGTTAAACGTACACAAAGGCACTGGGTCGTTTATACAGGGTCTTTATACATGGGGACATAGTAGACTACCAGTGCACTTGTATAAGTTATAAGTTATGTATATGGGTGTGTATGTGCATATGCGGCCTTGTTTGTGTACATATGCACATACATATACATATATATACATAATTGTGTTTGGGTATATGGGCTTAAATATGTACCTAATCATCTCATATATTTCTCGTGTACATAAATATATGCGAGATTGAAAATACGACAATTTATTTAACGTGATATGTGAGTGCGTATATACACCGCACTGCGTGGGCGCACGGAAGCCCTACGCCTATGAAGCGTATATATGTGTGAGCATGAAAAAGCTAAGACCTAAACAGATAAAAAAAGAAATCAGTGGATATGTAAACATAAACAAAATCACAGGGTAAGTATACGTGGGAATGTACACATAGGTATATGTGGATAAAGTCAGTATAACTAAGTGTGTTGACCTGATGGGGTCAAATAGACGCCTAAAGTCAGGGGAATTATTTTTTTCAGAGGTCATGCCATCTAAGACAGTCAAAATAACTTCAAACGGATACTACCCATATTTGGAACTGGACTCTATCTCTTTCTTCCCTATTCCCTCCCGTTCCTTCCTTCCTTTCCTTCTTTCTTTCCCCCTTCCCCTTACATTTATTGTCATTTATTTATTTCTTTGCAATCTTATGTTTATTATTATTATTTCTATTATGTGCCCTCTTCATTTTAAGAAAAAGCTCATTCCGGCAGAAATTTTATGCCAGATGGAGGAAATATTGTAAAAGTGTCTGATGATATGAGCTAGTTAAGCTCATTGAAATGAACTATAGTTTATAACTAATATGACGTGTTGAGTTTTCCTTTATATATATATATACAATACAATACTGGCAATATTTATTAGGCCACACCAGTTTTTAAAAAAATTATGTATTCCATATTACTTTTTAATTATTTATTGCCAAGTGAAACATTGTAAATGAAAATAGAATGGTTCTTTTGTTAACATTGCACAATAACATGTGCATCAAATGAATTTATAAATATTTTATAATTACCTATATTGCAGTGAAAGAATGAAGAAAATTTAGGGTGATTCGAATGAGTTAATCTTTGCTTCCGTGCTTTGTAAAATTTTGCAAAGGAATAATAAAAAAAGAATCATTCTATTTTCATTTATAATTATCCATTGCAATAGTATTAAATACATCAGTTCTTTTATAAAAATGGGGTGGCCTGATAATTATGCCCGATAATTATATATACAATACTGGCCCAGTGTTTTAAAAAAATATGTATTTCATACTATTTTTTAGTATTTATGCCAAGTGAATAATTGTAAATGAAAATAGAATGGTTCTTTTGTTAATACTGCACAATAACATGTGCATCAAATGTATTTATAAATATTTAATAATTACATATATTGCAGTTTCATCAATGAAAAAATGAAGAAAATTTAGGTGGTTCGGACGAGTTTATCTTTGCTTCCTTGCCTGGTAAAATTTTGCAAATTAATAATAATAAAAGAACTATTCTGTTTTCATTTGACAATAAATACTAAAAATAGTATGAAATACATCATTTCTTTTAAAAAATAAACTGGGGTGGTCGAATAATTATGGCCGGTAGTGTATATATATATATATATATATATAAATATATATATATATATATATATATATATTAGAAGTATTACAAACTAATGGGTTAGTGTCCCTATGTTTGTAGTGATTTATTTTTATGAGTGTCTGATGCTTAGTAGAACATTATATATAGTAATACTCTTTATTGTAAATGTTTATAATAAAAACATCGTTTAATGCAACACAACAGATAGGCTTTAAACTATATTTGTACTAATGGTATCATATAACCTAATATTAACTACTGCCTTGTCTGATAATCAGCTACAAAACCGGGCACCCCACTAGGCTTCTTTGGAAAGAAGGGTAGCTAGGCATCCAATAAGATTAAGTTCAAGACCTGTTAAAGATCTAATGTAGGGTTCACAGTCATTCAACACAATGGGGAAGACGTGGTCAGGACAGTGATTATATCGCTGTGCGAAGGGTTACTTAAACAGAAATAAGTGGCTACACTGGAGAATTCCACCAATATAAACAAAAGCCACTTGTTAATTATTAAAGTGAGTCTAGGAACTTAGTGGACATTGGTTACGCATAAATGAATGATTGCTTGGCTTTCAACCTATATATATATATATATATATATATATATATATATATATATATATTAAATCATTTCCCCCCAAGCAAGGCATTCCACTGCCACTATAGCGCAGGGGGTTACATAGAGCGATTGGATATAGGAAATGTCAGAAGGAGGGTGATAGACGAGTAAGGAGGTACATAGGAAGAGTGTTTGAGAGAATGGGTGCGAGTTAGTGTGTTAGGAGGTGTCTCTTGACCTTACATTTATGGTGTCTATTGACCTTACATTTAAGGTGTCTATTGACCTTACATTTATGGTGTCTATTGACCATATATTTAAGGTGTCTATTGACCATACATTTAAGGTGTCTATTGACCTTACATTTAAGGTGTCTATTGACCATACATTTAAGGTGTCTATTGACCATACATTTAAGGTGTCTATTGACCAAACATTTAAGGTGTCTATTGACCATACATTTAAGGTGTCTATTGACCTTACATTTAAGGTGTCTATTGACCTTACATTTAAGGTGTCTATTGATCATACATTTAAGGTGTCTATTGATCATACATTTAAGGTGTCTATTGACCTTACATTTAAGGTGTCTATTGACCAAACATTTAAGGTGTCTATTGACCATACATTTAAGGTGTCTATTGACCAAACATTTAAGGTGTCTATTGATCATACATTTAAGGTGTCTATTGATCATACATTTAAGGTGTCTATTGACCATACATTTAAGGTGTCTATTGACCATACATTTAACGTGTCTATTGACCATACATTTAACGTGTCTATTGACCATACATTTAAGGTGTCTATTGACCATACATTTAACGTGTCTATTGACCATACATTTAAGGTATCTATTGACCATACATTTAAGGTGTCTATTGACTATACATTTAAGGTGTCTATTGAACTTACATTTAAGGTATCTATTGACCATACATTTAAGGTGTCTATTGACCATACATTTAAAGTGTCTATTGACCATACATTTAAGGTGTCTATTGACCAAACATTTAAGGTATCTATTGACCATACATTTAAAGTGTCTATTGACCATACATTTAAGGTATCTATTGACCATACATTTAAGGTATCTATTGACCATACATTTAAGGTGTCTATTGACCTTACATTTAAGGTATCTATTGACCATACATTTAAGGTGTCTATTGACCTTACATTTAAGGTATCTATTGACCATACATTTAAGGTATCTATTGACCATACATTTAAAGTGTCTATTGACCATACATTTAAAATATGAAGATGGAAATGGTGAAGCGTCGAAATGTGTAGCGACCCGACGACCTCACTCTTTCATAGGAATGATGATGTGGATTAAACTATCTTCGGCAATGTATGATTCCTTTTCAATGTACAGTAACCAAATATCAAAAAAGAAGAAATTTCTTTTTTTAATTTTTCGTTACTGTGCTTGAATCACAAGACTAAATATGAAGCGATTTCTTCGATATTCTTTTTGAAAATGAAACTATCTTCATGAAACTGATATTGATAAAATATAAACCAGCAAAATTAATCACTAGGCACCTTCAGCATTGCATTTTCATTTGTGAATGCCATAAATAATGTTTAAAACATTGTTTATTTCCAACGCATTTTCCAAACAAATAAATGTCCCAAATATTCTAAACTAACTAATATGTTACCTTTGAGGAAATCCGGAACACTTGGACATAACTGTAGGCTTTATGGTAATCACGGCATTAGTGTAAATTCGCTTTCCTACTCACCCCATGACCGGATATCCGGTAAAGTGGATTTTACACTCTCGCGCCATTGCTATGACAAATTTGATCATTTGAAAACCTAGGAACACCAAATGATAATTAAATTGACTTCGTTCCTCGCACCCAAGAATTTATTATTATTAAAGTCATATCTTGAGTAATGCTGAAAATGAAATTAAAAAAGGAGTGGGAGGAGGAATTGGCAGGTAGAGGAAAAGGAAAACTCAAAGTTTGAAAAAATATATACGGTGAGGGAGGGTAGTAATTTTCGGGAAAATGCATTAAGCTTTAATGTCTATGATCAAATTTTTTGTGTTCTTGTTTTTTTTTTTTTTTTTTTGGTATTATTTATTATTTTATTTATTATTTTATTTCTTATTTTATTTCTTATTTTATTTCTTATTTTATTAATTCTGCATCGACAAAGGCTATGCGAAGGTTAAACTAAAAATCTGACAATTTAATTAAAAACGTTGACAGGAAGTGGTTAAAATTCCATTTTTAGGCAATGGGAGAATTCTACGATTCCCTTTTTCAATCAATGTTCCAAAATTTATTTATATTTCGCTGTTTTATTTCTTTGTTTTCTTCTTTGATGTTTCAACATTATTATTATTATTATTATTATTATTATTATTATTATTAAAGAATAAACGAAGTAAAAAGTTTAATTTATAGAATGAAGAAAGAGCTTAACTAAATGGCAGGTTAGATATCATAATTTTTACTTATTTTCTGTTTTTGTTTTTTTTTTTGCATTAATTTCTTTTTAATCTATTGCATTAAAATTATCGTTTGGCGCATTTTTTAAAAATCTTTATATTTTTTGGTCTAAATGGAATTTAAATGATTTAAGAGTAATTTATGGACAGATTAGTGAACTTTCAGTGGCATTTTTAAGTGATTCGTTTTTGGAATAAGTTATTTCGTTCCGAATTACGATGTGTTGGTTAAAGACAGCGATAAGAAGCCCCAACTTCAGACTTCATCCACAAAGCGATGTTTTTTTATTTTGTGTATGCTTTTGTTTTTTAATTAATTCATTTACTTATTTTTACATTAGGCTTAAGTGGTACAGAAAGTGTATGATTCTTTAGAGGTCTCCCATCCTATGTAGAAATTAAGGAAGCTCGTTACTACACACTCATTAAAATAAAAAAAATATTTTATATGCGATGCATTTGCCTTGCTGGCGCGTATGTGTACGTGCGCATTAACATTTTTTCTACATTTAATAATAATCCTAATAATAATAATAATAATAATAATGTGCAAACACTATGGAAAATGTGTAAACAGAAACTGGTATGAACATCACCCAGCACCGGTTACAGAAATAGATGTCACCATTCTATGGGATTAAACTATCTACACAGACAGAAAAATTGAAGCAAATAGGCCGGACATTATTGTTAATAGTCAGAAAGAAAAAACTTGTCTATTAATTGATATGGCTTGTCCAGCGGATTGTAACATAGCAACCAAGGAATTAAAAAAAAAAACTGTCAAAATATAAAGAGCTGTACATTGAAATAGAAAAAATGTGGAAATTGAAAACAAGAATCGTGCCAGTGATAGTAGGTGCACTTGAAATGATAAAAAATGGAACAAAACAACACATTGAAAGAATCCCTGGAAACCCCAGGTTAAGATATATACAAAAAATTGTATTATTAAGTACAGCCCACACACTAAGGAGAATTTTGTCTATGTAACGCTAGGGATTATGGGGAAGATAGAAAAAACATGAAATGGAGCCATAACAACACGCCACGACCTGCCTTAGGTCTTCCTGCAGACTTGGTTGGTAGTGCGACCATAGCAGAAATCGAAATATGATGAAAAATGACATAATAATAATAATAATAATAATAATAATAATAATAATAATAATAATAATAATGTTGACCCTAAATGTATATTCTATTATGAATAAGCAGAAGTATAATGTGTCAGGGTGAATGTTATCAGCACGTATTGAATATATAACTCTACATGACAGCGTGAGCCAGTATGCGGACTGTTGTGGAACACGGAAATAGGGTCCGCACAAATAAATGAACAACGACCAGTAGTTGAGATAGAAAATAAGTGTATTAACGTAAGGATACAGACTTGAATGAAGATTAGTAGTCCAGGAATGCGGGTTAGTAAAAAGTATATGTACAAAAATCTCTGGAAGTGAAGTCGTAGTATATTGAGTATGTCCGCGTCGGAAGCTAACGGGTACGGCGTAATAATCTTCTCAATGAGTGGAGCACAGAGCTACTATGTACTGACTGCTAATCTCTCTCTGGACTCTCGTATTCTCCGGTTAACTCTCTGTGAAAACGCGGTATTCAGTATTTATTTACCCTCCACAACTAGGGCAAAATGTGGAACAAGGTCTTTTTAACGTGGGTTCTCCGGGCCATATATCCCAGTTAAAAATATGTCTAGTTTTGCCCAGTCGTGACTCTATCCTTCGGCGGAGCCGCGAGCCGCGACTAGGTTTATTATTGACAGTGTCAAAGGAATCACCGCGAGAAAACACGTAATTCTCCCAGTCTCGTTACTATAGCAGTAGTATGAGTATATTCTGGACGAATAAAATCTTTATGAAAGAGAGAGAACTCCACAACACGTACTAAAAAAATCAACGACTTTTTAAAGACGAAACTACAAGTAACTGGTACGACCACCATCCAGACCCGGATACTGGCATAGGATCTTTTACATTTCTGGTAAATTTTATAATAGACAGAGACAGAACAATTGAGTCTTACTGTTTAGATAACAATATTCTCCTTGTACCATGTCCTCTGAGGACGTAGGCGATCATGGACTTGACCCTGTCTCTTGTCGCTTTTCCTCTATTTCCTCTTGGTATCTTTCTAAAACCTAGCTCCGCAATCAATTTTCTCAAGTCTGTCAAAAATGTCTTACGCTACATTCCTGTTTGTCTTTCTTTCTATCCGTCTTGTGAGTGTTAAATTCTCCATGCCCTCCTTCTTCATTATGTGTCCCAGGGACCTCAGCTGTCTGTTTCTTATGTTAAGTATGAGTTTTCTTTTTGTTTTCATCTTCTCCAACACTTCATGATTACTCACGTTTTTGGTCCATGGTATCCTCATCAACCTTCTGTAGAGTCACATTTTCACGTAGCAGTCCAGCACTCTTTTCTTTGTTTCCAATGGGATTTTTCTGCATCTCAGTACTCTGGTTAGCTTTTGAAATGCGTCTTTGGCCACGCTAATGCGTTTTCAGATCACAATGTCACATTTTCCATACTCTGTCAGAACATTTCCCAGGCAGTTAATTGTTATATTTGTTTTATATGGATCAAATTGTTATATTTGTTTTATATGGATCAAATTGTTATATTTGTTTTATATGGATCAAATTGTTATATTTGTTTTATATGGATCAAATTGTTATATTTGTTTTATATGGATCAAATTGTTATATTTGTTTTATATGGATCAAATTGTTATATTTGTTTTATATGGATCAAATTGTTATATTTGTTTTATATGGATCAAATACAACAAAAGAATAATGGGATTTCTTATTGACATGGACGTTCCTCAAGACTGTCATATCTTTTATATATGAAATATATGTAATTATTAAATATTTATAAATTCATTTGCTGCACATGTTATTGTGCAGTATAAACAAAAGAACCATTCTATTTTCATTGGCAATAAATACTAAAAAATAGTATGAAATACATAATTTTTTTTAAAACACTGTGGTCGCCTAATAATTATGGCCGGTAGTGTATATATATATATATATAGCAAATCTTCAGTGTGCGATGGGTAAATCGTCGTTATTTGCCTTGTAAAACTTTGGAAAATAATAATAACAAAAGAACCATTCTATTTTCGTTTAAAATTATTCACTTGGCAATAAATACTGAAAAATAGTATGAAATACATAATTTTTTTTAAAACACTGTGGTCGCCTAATAGTTATGGCCGGTAGTGTATATATATATATATATATATATAGCAAATCTACAGTGTGCGATGGGTAAATCGTCGTTATTTGCCTTGTAAAACTTTGGAAAATAATAATAACAAAAGAACCATTCTATTTTCGTTTAAAATTATTCACTTGGCAATAAATACTAAAAAATAGTATGAAATACATAATTTTTTTTAAAACACTGTGGTCGCCTAATAATTATGGCCGGTAGTGTATATATATATATATATATATATAGCAAATCTACAGTGTGCGATGGGTAAATCGTCGTTATTTGCCTTGTAAAACTTTGGAAAATAATAACAAAAGAACCATTCTATTTTCGTTTAAAATTATTCACTTGGCAGTAAATACTAAAATATAGTATGAAATTGATCTGGCGACTCGACTGCAGCCACTTTCCCATCGTCAAAATGTGGCCTCCCTCTGTCTCTTCTATAAATACTTTCATGGCTTCTGCTCGGATGAGCTTAAGTCACTGATGCCTCCTCAACAGGTGTTTACCCGTGCAACCAGACTGGCAACTGGGTCCCACCCATTCACAGTCAGGTTAGCCAAATGCAGACGACAATTCTACTCCTGCAGCTTCCTCTCTCGCACTTCCCGCCTGTGGAACTCGCTCCCGTATTCTTGCTTTCCTGACGGCTACAACCTCCAGAAATTTAAATGCAAAGTTAATACTCATCTACTAACCACTGGCCTCTAGCTCTCTCCCCTCCCCTGTATAACCTTCCCTTTCTCTCCACCTATGTATCTGTCATCGCACCTGCTTTCTCAGCTTTCTATTGTTCCTTTCTAACTAGCTTGTACTCCTCACTCTTTTCTAATTAATTTTTTACATTTATGTAACCCCCTGCACATCAGTGGCGTTTCTGCCTTGCTCGGGGTGAAATGATTAAAAAAAAATACATCAATTTTAAAAACACTTGGGTGGCCTAATAATAAGAAGAATGAGATTTTTTATTGATATGGAAGTTCGTCGAGACTCTCATATCTTTTTGCAGAAAATGAAAAACAATAACAAACAGAAACTCTAATACGGTGACATATGAAGACTTCAATAATCCCAGTAGTGGTTGGGACCCTAGAATTCATTGAAAACGATTTTGATAGATTCATTGGAGGGATTAAAGCGGGTCATGACGAGACTAAAATATTTCTCATAAGTCCAGTTCACACCCTACGAAAGCTTTTTCTATGTAAAATGTATAAGCATTTGTGGTGTGTTTGTTTGTTTATTTTTTTTACACGATCATGCAGTTGAAAATATCATGATGCCATGTTTTACCTTAAGTCTCGAGATGAATCAGGTGAGAAACTGAGTATACAAAATAAAACCAAAGAAAAATTTATCAATGCTAATTAATAATCCCAAGAAAATTCTAGAATGGATCCCTGAAGGTAGTGCATATCTTCTACCAAAAATGGGTGAAACAGTTGATCCAAAAATTTAAAAACCAATAACATGTCAGCCCATAACATATAAATTGATCACGTCCGTCCTGACGAACTGTACTTATTCTTTCCTCGGTGAAAACAAGATTCATACCTTCGAGCAAAAAGGATGTCGGACATGTTCATAAAGTTGCAAAAATCAATTGCTAATGAATAAAATGGTGCTGGAAAATTGTATGAAAAAAGACATAAATCTTAACACTGCAGAATGGATCAAAGGAGAACAAGAAGGAATGAAGATTAAACTTGTTTTATAATGAAAAGATATAACCGAATAATGTTAAGCAAACTTTAACTAAACTCAAAAATGGAGATCCCCATGAAAATGAACAGCTACCGAACTTTTGGCGCTATCGTCTGTCATCAATTCATAAAACTTTTGTGCAAAATTTATCAATCCAAAAAAGGGTGAAATAGTTGATCCAAAAAATTATAAGCCAATAACATATCTGTCCACAAAATATATATATATTTGCATACATATAAATTGATCCCGTCTAACAGAATAGGGATATTAATAAAGAATATTGGCATTGATTGCCCAGTGGAAGTGTTACAGAAAGAAAGCCTTTTTGGAAATAGAAGAATAATCCAAAAGGTTGCAAAAATCAACTGCTAACGAATAAAATCTGTCATTGATTTATAAAACTCTTGCACAAACTTTATCAATGCAAATTAATAATTCAATGATGTTCAAGAATGGATCACTGAAGTTATTACATGTCTACTACGAAAAACGGGTGAAACAATTGATTTAACAAATTTTTTTTTTTTTTATAAGCGTTTCACCCCGAGCAAGGCATGTCACTGCCACTACTGTGCAGTGGGCTACGTAGAGTGGAGAAAGGCTGATTAAATATAGGAAATGACAGAGGGTGGGTGATAGGCGGGTAAGGATACCGAGAATGAGGGTTGGGTAGATGAGAGTGTTGTGAGAATAGTTGGGAGTTAGTGTGATAGGAGGTGTCTATTGACCCTACATTTAAACACCTGGAGATTGTAACTGTCGGGAAAGCAGACTTGTGGAAGGGAGTTCCACAGGCGGGAAGCGCGAGAAAAGAAGCTGTTGGAGTAGAATTTAAGGTTACATCTTATTTGTTTAACTATAAAAGGGTGGGACCTAGTTGCTAATCTAGTATCTCGTGTAAATTCGTGCTTAGGCGGCACCAGTGATGTAAGCTCATCGGAGCAGAAGCCATGAAAGTACTTGTAGAAGAGGCACAGGGAAGCCACATCACGCCGGTGTGAGAGCGGCTGCAGCCGGTCTGCCAAGTCAGTATCAACCACGTTACAGATCCTCCTTTGTATTTTGTCAAGAAGCCCAAGGAGAGCAGCAGGGGCACCCGACCAGATATGGCAGATAGTCTGATAACATGTCTGTCCATCACAAATACATTGATTACGTCTCTCCTGACAAACTGTACTCATTCTTTTCTCCGTGAAAACAAAAGAAGGCAAGGCTTTGAAAATTGAAGAATGCAACTTGTTATGGCGTCTCACAGAATAGAGGTATTAATAAAGAATATTGGCATTGATTGCCTAGTGGAACTGCTACTGAAAGGAAGCATCTTAAGAAAGACAAGAATAATCTGAAAAGTGTTGAACACTTAGAGACAGAAAATAATGTCATAACATCAAAGACCGCTGGTCATCGGTCGTTATCTATGCATTTGTTACCAGATATCAATATCTTATGTAGGAAAACTAGGATGTGCGTTGTGGTGCAGAGGTTATTGGCTCAGAACAAGAAATCGGAGAGCCGAGTTCAATACCCAGCAGAATTCGTTGCATTCACTTACTCGCAAACGCCATTGGAGAAGGTACGAATGTGATAGGTAAATTGTTGAGCAGAAAATAATTAACCAGACTCAAGGCCGTGTAGACGTTACTTCAGACTGGGAAGAAAAGATTAAGCAGCTCCAGTACTCCTTTTAGGTTTTTTTTTGTTTTTTGTTTTTTTTGCAAAGGGACCATAACAGAAGAGTCAGGTATTTAATGAATCACTTTTACAGTACCTCTAAACTAGGGTCCAAGGCAAGGGCACGTCCTTGAAAGAAAAACATTCCTTATGGGTTTTTTCGGTTGTGTAATAAATCCTGGATGTGCGTTGGGGTGCAGTGGATATCGTCTCGGAACGAGAAATCAGGGATCCGAGTTCGAATTCCAGTTGAATTCATTGCATTCACTTACGCGCAAATAACATTGGGAAAGGTATTAGTTCCAGTTATGGGTTAAATAACAGGACAGATTGGGTTCTATAGCCTGGCAACCAATCTACCGCAGAAAGAAATGGGAAACTACTGCGGGATAATCTTCTGCCCAGTCAGTCATGTCGCTTTCGAGACATGATCGCCCAAGCGTGTTTCATGTATGGCACTAAACTGACTGAATAGATCTGTGATGGATAGGAAATTAAGAATTGAAATCAACTTTCTTCTTCACTTTTACAAAAATTCACAATGCTGTGTGAAATCCTGGTTATTCACAAATGAAAAAAGAATTGACCATGTGCTTAAAGAAAAAGTCAAAACCGGATTTCGCAAGTAGATGATAAAATTGGTATTCTATCCAATGGAAGAGATTTGCAAGACCAAAATGAACTGCGTGCGAAAAATCTAGATGACTATAAATGCTTCGATCAACGTCAGTCAGACAGTCAGATGGGAGCAGAAAGACGAAACAACTAAAATGTAACGAGAGAAATTCACCCACGACACGGACATTACGTCGCGTCACACATCGTCCTCTTTCTCCTTCTTTCTCGTGTGCTAATTCATTTTACTTCTTCTCTATCAAAAGATACTCCTATCAAACTAACGCTCATACATATATATACCTACGTACGCATAAACTCTTTTCAACAAATTACTACGACGAACATTTGTACGAACTCTTGATACGATTAACTTTCTAAATGAACATTAACTGCTATTATTCTCTTAATAAATTTCTATTTTAACATGAATATGTATATTTTTATTTTTACACTATTCCTCACAATTCCACACATTCCAACCTTCTGCTGCCAACCAACCTTTTGATGAAAACCTTTTGAAAATTCTTATGATAATTCTGGATAAAACTTGTTAGCTGTAGGGAGTTCGGTTAAGTATGACACAAGGCCAAAACAATAAACATTAACCACAACCCTATAGCTATATATTATATGTAAATATTATAACTTATACTTTAGAACATGTACAAACTACAAAAAAAGTGTACATTTTGTTTCGACATTGAAAGAACAATGTCTCATCAAGTAGTTAGTAATGATGGAAATAAACGTCATTTTGTTTAAAGAAAATTGATCAAAATTCACTTCTTTTTATTGGCAAAATTTTTAGTACGATTATCTAGAGGATAGGAAAGATGAGAAATCAAAAAGAGAAATCAAAAAAGGGGAAAGAGAAAAACAAAACAAGAGAGAAACAAATAAAGAAACACGAAGAAACATGCTTATATTTTACTTCCTACCTAAATTTGGTGTCTATTTTTCATATTGCAAAACTACAGGGTGCGATGGGTAAATAGTCGCTATTTGCCTTGTAAAATTTTGCAAAATAATAATAACAAAAGAACCATTCTATTTTCATTTAAAATTATTCACTTGGCAATAAATACTAAAAAATAGTATGAAATACATCAATTTTAAAAGCACTGGGGTGGCCTAATAATTATGGCTGGTAGTGTATATATAAATACATATATATATATATATATAGCAAATCTACAGGTTGCGATGGGTAAATCGTCGTTATTTTCCTTGTAAAATTGTGCAAAATAATAACAAAAACAACCATTCTATTTTCATTTAAAATTATTCACTTGGCAATAAATACTAAAAAATAGTATGAAATACATCACTTTTAAAAACACTGGGTTAGCCTAATAATTATGGCCGGGAGTGTAGTACACAATGGAAAGAGAGACAAAAAACTTATCATTCTTGGATGGAGTAATATCTCGAGCAGATCATGGGTTCAAGACAATCCGTATATTGCAAGCTTATATTCACCGGACAACACTTCAAGTTCGATTCCGGCCACCCATACAGTAGAAAGAAATGAACCGTCCGCTGATTACAACTTCTAGCAAAATTCATAATTGGCGACCCAGAGATATATGAACAATAAATTACCGCCTGCAGTCTCTCTCCCACCGGCGCGACGTGGCTTCCCTGTGTCTCTTCTATAAATACTTTCACGGCTTCTGCTCCGATGAACTTAAATCACTGGTGCCCCCTAAATACGAATTTGCACGAGATACTAGATTGGCAACTAGATCCCACCCTTTTACAGTGAAACCGATAAAATGCAGCCGTAACTTCTACTTCAACAATTTCTTTCCTCGCACTTCCCGACTGTGGAATTCCCTTCCACACGATTGCTTCCCCGACGGCTACAATCTCCAGGAGTTTAAATGTAAGGTCAATAGACACCTCCTAACACACTAACCTGCTCCCATTCTATCAAGCACTCTTCCCATCTGCCCAACCCTCATCCTCGGTATTCTTACTCATCTGTCACCTTCCTCCTGACATTCCCTATGTCTAACCACTCCTTCTCTTTACCTTCCCCTATGTAGCCCCATGCGCAATAGTGGCAGTGGAATGCCTTGCTTGGGGTGAAATGATTCAAAAAAAATATAATCAGTAACCTACAAAGTAACATCTACCCTGGGTATATGAGAGCAGCACAAGAAACTGGGATAGAAGGGTACAACATGATAATACCACATTATCTGTCCCTGACTAGTGTTCATGCCTTCTCCGTGTATCCCTTGATGAAAAAAATCACCATGTCCAGTTTGGATTGGATGAAGACATTTTATATTATTTACTACTTACCTCACTGGTTCCCCCTATATATAAATTTACTCGAGCCACAAGATTAGCAATTAGGCTCCACTCTTTTACTGTGAAACCAATAAAATGTAAACGCAAATTCTACTCCATCAGCTTCTTTTCTCGCACTTCGCACCTGTGGAATTCCCTTCCATCTACTTGCTTTCCCGACAGCTACAATCTCCAAGAATTTAAATGTAAAATCAATAGACATCTCCTATCGAACTAACCTGCATCCTCTCTCTTATGCTCCTTTCTCCGTCCACTCCACTCTCATCAGTATTCTCATCCTTCTCTTACCCACTTCCTGACACCCCTATAACCTGTCACTCTTTCTCATAACTTCCCGCCTATGTAACCCTCTGCAAAACAGTGGCAGTGAAATGCCTTGTTTGGGTTGGTATGATTATAAAAAAAATTCCACTAAGGTGATGATGTTTCGGACATATGATGGCTAACATATACATGGAATACTTCAAGAAAATATGACTAAAAAACTACAGCACTAATGCTAACTCTATGACTGAGAAGCGTAAATGACCCTCTCATGCTCTGGCCAAACCAGGAAGAGAACTGTCTACTACTGGACCATGTGAACTCGATAAAAAAAAAACCATGTACACTACCGGCCATAATTATTAGGCCACCCAATTTAAAATAAATTGATGTATTTCATAGCATGTTTAGTATTAATGGCCAAGTGGATAATTCTAAATAAAAATAGAATGATTCTTTTGTTATTATTACTTTGCAGAATTTTACAAGGCAAATAGCGACAATTTATTCATCGCACAATGTAGATTTGATGTATATATATATTGATTACCACTTGCATAGTACTGGTATTCTCTCCATGCTTGGCGTGAAATTATTAACATATATATATATATATATATATATATATATATATATATATATATACATATAAACACTACCCGCCTTAATTATTAGGCTCTCCAGTTTTCTAAAAAATTATGTATTTCATACTATTTTTAGTATTTATTGCCAAGTGCATAATTCTAAATGAAAATAGATTGGTTCTTTTGTTATTACTTTGCAAAATTTTACAAGGCAAATAGCGACAATTTACCCATCGCACCCTGTAGATTTTATATATATATATATATATATATATAAACTACCGGCCATAAATAATAGGCCACTCGAGTTTTTTAAATGAAATTATGTATTTCATACTATTTTTAGTATTTATTGCCAAGTGGATAATTCTAAATGAAAATAGAATGGTTCTTTTGATATTATTACTTCGCAAAATTTTACAAGGCAAGGAAACAAAGATGAACCCCAAATTAATCATGTTGCCCATTATGAATGCTGATGTAAGTAATAAGAAATGAATATGTATACACCTTGGTTCCTTCTCACTGGAATATGATTAGCTAGTGTCAGCCATAAATATAGACGAAGGTGAGGACGGCCAGAGGTCCTTCACTAGAGATCTACCACTAGAGGTCTATTGATCTACCTCTAGACGCTTTGTATTACAATGACTTTTATATTATAATTTCTTTGCGACGAATTCTCTATAATATTTTGGTATTATCTGTCCCTGACTAGTGTTCATGCCTCTTCCGTGTATCCCTTGATGAAAAAAATCACCATATCCAGGTTGGATTGGATAAAGACATTTTATATTATTTCCAGGAAGTCGACATAGGATGGCTAACATATACATGGAATACTTCAAGGAAATAGCATTCGAAACTACAGCACTAAAGCTAACTCTATGACTGAGATGCGTAAATGACCCTCTCATGTTCTGGCCAAATCAGGAAGAGATTTTTTTTTTAATCATCTCACCCCAAGCAAGGCATTCCACTGCCACTATTGCGCATGGGGCTACATAGGGGAAGGTAAAGAGAAGTAGTGGTTAGACATAGGGATTGTCAGGAGGAAGGTGACAGATGAGTAAGGATAGCGATGATGAGGGTTGGGCAGATGGGAAGAGTGTTTGATAGAATGGGAGCAGGTTAGTGTGTTAGGAGGTGTCTATTGACCTTACATTTAAACTCCTGGAGATTGTAGCCGTCGGGGAAGCAATCGTGTGGAAGGGAATTCCACAGTCGGGAAGTGAGAGGAAAGATCCGTCTATTACTGGGCCACGTGAACTCGATAAAAAAAAAAAAACGATGTACACTAACGGCCAAAATTATTAGGCAATTTCTATTTTTATGAAGCTCTTGTTGTCTCCCCCACCACATTTTCTTCTTCCTGTGCATTTCCTCACTTTTTCCTCTTTGTTAACCCCGGACGTCGTGTGAACGATGCCTGTATGTGTTTATACTTTACTTCCTACCTAAACTTGGGGTCTATTTCTGCTTGAGCTGTCTTTTCGTTGGCTCTTTGCTCTTGTTTCTTGATTTCTTTCTCTCGTTTTCCTTTTTGTTTTTTATTTCCCCTGTGTCCTTCGCTTTTCCTTTTTTTTGACTTCTCTTTTTGTTTTTTAATCTTTCCTATGCCAATAAGAAGAAGTGAATTATCATCAATTTTCGTTTCAAAAATAACGTTTATTACCATCATGGTTCTTTCAATGTCGAAACAAAATGTACACTTAAGATTGTACTTACAATATATATATATACTAGCAGTATAGCCCGGCGTTGTTCAGGTGTAATGAAAGCTTTAAAACTAATCCGTGGCCCTGGAGCTCAGACTCTTTGGACGTTGGCACGAAAGGCTAAAAAGCAATAGTTATTTCCACTTAAAGCAAAACCGTAGACTGAAAGAAAAATGAATGGATGTAAGCCAAATTTTGATTTCCTCGTATCGATATCAAATAAGTTTTTTTCGTCGTAAACTGAATCTTGAATGCTAAATAAGTCCTCTGAGTAAATGCTATCACGGCTGAGACTAAGAACTACAACTATACCTACTTAGAGCCAAACACGAAGCAAAACCGAAAATAAAAGGGCTGAAAAAATACAGATGTGCAGGCAGATAAACAGACACACACAAACATCTTGCCTTTTATAGATATATATATTATCGATTTTCTTCACTATTGTGAGAACTGCAACCTTGAAACTTCTGAATATCGTTTCTCATGTCTTTGTCTGTGAGTGTATGAAATTTGATTAAAATCGGACCACTCCTTCTATAACCCGATTTTTTCGATTATCGATTTTGGATATTTATCGGGTGTACCTCGACACAAAACCTAGCCAAGAACACTCGCAGATGCTTATAGTACAACTGTGTAAATTTTCAAGAAAATCGGTTCAGCCATTTCGGAGTCTATAAGTAACGGACACACACACACAGACACCCACAGACAAAATTCCATTTATAAATAAGTTTCGATAAATAGATAGAGAATAACACACATTTTCGTAACAAAAATTTATCGTAAATAATCAGGCCGGTAGAAATAAATATATAAGACTGTTTGATTATTAACACATTATCTACTTAAATACGAGTATCCATCAAAAATAATATTCAAACAAATCATTTCAAATTCTCGGTTGTTTATAAACAGTTTCGTTAATCTTCGTTAATTTCCGTAATATGTTTACATTTGTTGAAATTACGATACATTTCAGAGTAAAGATGATTATTACGATGAATTCGAAAAAGTGTTATAGGCTTAATTTGACTTCGTTTACACTGATCGTCATTCGAAGTCGAGAGGTCTAAGATCACATATTGGCTTCCCCAATGTGGATAGGGATCGCAGGTTCAAATCCTGCCGAATGACACACATTTTTATAAACAGAATATCTACTTAAATACGAGTATCGATCAAAAATAAGGTTCAAACAAATTATCTCATGCATATACATATTGACAATGTTCAAAACATTTTAAAAAATGGCAACGTTAAAAACATTAATTTAAATCAGTGCTCAATATACAATATAGAGCTGTGAATATTTATTATGGTTTAGAAAATGTACAAATTATTATCTATAAGTAGATAATAATTTGTAGTAGATAATAATTTTACATGTTCTAAACTAAATTTATAATATATATATATACATATATATATATATATATAGAACACTTGGTATACTATCCGATAGAGACGAACTCAAAAGAACTCAATGTTAAATTTATTTATTTATATATTTAACAGAGTAATATAATTTAGACAATTTTTGATGTACTACAATTTAAATGGGTAATACATATTTCACCGCATAATGATGGTATTGTGGCTCATCGGATCCAAATGGTACAACAGTTGTTCCTCAGATATCTTCCCTAAAATGTTTTACACAGATGCTCACATGTCCATATTTAGGATAGACACTTGTAACAGTAACCCAAAGATAACAAAAAAGAAAGAATAAAAAAAAATAGACGATTGATTAATGGAAAGAAGAGAAAAAAAAGAAAAAAGTAAAAGGAAAAAAGGGAAAAAAAGAAAGGACAAAAAAGAAAAAGAAAATAAACACTTTATAGAGAAATAAATGTTAGCTCCAAATATCGACATAGCGTCTATAACGACTCGTCTGCTTTCTTAGAAAAACATGACGTGGAAAATTTCATATTTAATATTTTGAGGATCAACTATTGTAACATTTGGGTCTGACGAGCCGCAATACCATCATTATGCGGTGAAATATGTATTACCCATTGAAATTGTAGTAAATCAGAAATTATCTATCTATCTATCTATCTATCTATCTATCTATATATATATATATATATATATATATATATATATATATATAGTAACAAAGTTATAGAACTCGTAGGTTTTTTTACCTGCTGTTCATGAATTTATTTTTATAAAGAGTGCTCGATACAACGTAGAAAATACATCGAAACGAGAAAATTTTTGTGTAGTGATACTATGAATTTATAAACCATTGTAACAACCATTACAATACATATATATATATATATATATATATATATATATATATATAAATCGGTATCATCCCAAGCAAAGCAATAAGGCCACTAAAACACAAATGAACTACAAGATATGAAAGAATTAACAACAGAAACATTAATAAACCTCAGTAATAAGCAGCGAGAGAAAAGATTACTCAGGAGGACAGAAGAAAGCCTTTGACATTGCATTTGATTTTGCTGATTATTGTCGGATGGAAGGCATGGAACTAGGAAAGCGCTCCACCAGCAAAAAAGATGATTACCATAGAATTTACGGCGACATCTAGCTTGCTCAACTGTAAATTGGTGATATCTTGTCGTCAGTTTAGTTAAGTGCCATACATGATATATGCTTTGGACGATCATGTCTCGAAAGAAACATGACGGACTGGGCAGAACATTATTCTACAGTAGATTCCCATTGCTTTCTGCGGTAGACTGGTTGCCAGACAAGTCTACAGAACCCAAACTGTCCTGTTATTTGACTCATAGCTAGAGGGGAAGTGATGTATTATATTATTAAGCAGCAATTAGTGGGGGATCAGTTTATTATTTCATGACAATATAAAACTGATACCCCACATTATACCCAGTAGAAGCTTTAACTGTTTCCAACTATTAAGTTCCATACGTGATACACGCTTTGGGCGACCATATCTCGAAAGAGACATGACTGGACACAAGATTATCCTGCAGTAGGTTGCCATTGCTTTTTGCAGTAGACTAGTTGCCATCCAAGGCTATAGAACCCAGTCTGTCTTATTATCTAACCTATAACTGGAGGGAAGAGACAAATTAGTACCTTTACCAAGGGTGTTTGTGCATAATTGAATGCAAGGAATTCAACTGGAATTTGAACTCGGCTCCCCGATATGTCGTTCCGAGTCGATATCCATTGCACCACAACGCACTTCAGTCTAGTACTGCTCTTAAATTGAAAGAGTTTCCGCACAATAACGAAGAGTTAATTTGAACAATTACCATAAAAGTATTTATAGACAAGGCAAAGGGAGGCAACCTCACGGCGATGAGAAAGTGACTAAATCTGAGATGCCAGATCGGGGTCAATAATATTGCTGAATTTTGTTTGGATTTTAACAAGGACCTCTAGATAAACAGCAAGAGCACTATGTTCTTGAGTAGAAAGAGTCTTTCAAGGATTGCAAAATGTAGGTTCAAGTTGATAAATGATCAAACGGAACAGTCAGTTAAGTACCATGCGCCTCCTCGGGTTAACTCTCACAACAGACCTCAAGTGGAATGACTATATAGAATCCATAGCTAAATCTGCTGCTTAGAAAGTCGGTTCTCTGTGCAGGGCCAGTAAGTTTTTCGCGTCTGAAACAATCCTGCACATATACAAGTCTACCATCCGCCCGTGCATTGAGTATTGCTGCCATATCTGGTCTGGTGCTCCTGCTATCCACTTAGGTGTCCTCGACCGAATCCACGGGAGAATCTGTAATGTGATCGATCCCGACTTGGCAGCTACGATACAGTTGCTTTCTCGCCGATGCAGTGTGGCTTCCCTGTGTCCCTTTAACAAATACTTTCACGGCTTCTGCTCCGATGAACTTAGCTCACTAGTACCCACTATATACAAATTTCCTCGAGTCACAATATTAGCAACTAGGTCCCACCCTTTTACTGTGAAACCAATAAATTGTAAACGCAAATTCTACTCCAGCAGCTTGTTTTCTCGCACTTCCCGCCTGTGGAATTCTCTTCCGCATACTTGCTTTCCTGACAGTTACAATCTCCAAGAAATTAAATGTAAAGTCAATCGTCATCTCCTGTCACACTAACTTACATCCTCTATCTCATGCTTTTCTACATCCACCCAACTCTCATCAGTACACTCTTCCCTCACGTACTCTCTTCCTGACACCCCCTGCAACTTCTCACTCCTTAACATTCTTCCTATGTAACCCCCTACACAACAGTTGCAGTAAAATGCCTTACTTTAAGGGACACGATTATAAAAAAAAATACGTGACACATGTTTGGAGCGATCAGGTCTCGAAAGATTTTCCATGATTTTCCCGCAATAGGTTCCTAAGAAAGGCTATAGAACTCCGTCTGCCCTGCTATTTAATCCACAGCTATTTGTGCGTAAGTGAATGCCACGAATTCATATAGAATTCGAACTCGGCACTTTGGTTTCTCGTTCCGAGCCGATATTCACTGCCCCTCTCTTCTTGCAGAGTGGATAGTCATCACCCAAACGTCAGAAAATACGAAAAGAATGCATGAACACGTCCATAAATAGCATTCACCGAAGAATGCATTATTCTTCCACAGAACTACATTCCGTTAAGCAGTCTTCTTCTTCTTCTTCTTCTTCTTCTTCTATGTGCCATGTCCATTTAGGACGTAGGCGATCATGGCTTTCCACGTTTCTCTATCCCTGGTGGCTCTGAGCATGCCTTCTCCTGTTAAACCATGCAACCCTTGCTCCATCATCCACTAGCTCAAGCCCATAAATCTAGAAAATAAATGTATAGAAACTAGCTTGGCCACAAAATGAGGGATCAGTTCATATATTGATAATAATATAGAATTGATCCCCCAATTAATAACCACATTATAATTTCTTATAAATAGTTGGCATATATATTCTTCTTCTATTTGCCATGTCCCTTTAGGACGCAGGCGATCATGGCTTTCCACGTTTCTCTATCCCTGGTGGCTCTGAGCATGCCTTCTCCTGTTACACCATGCAACCCTTGCTCCATCATCCACTAGCTCAAGCCCATAAATCTAGAATATAAATGTATAGAAACTAGCATGGCCATAAAATGAGGGATCAGTTTATATATTGATTATAATATATAATTAATACCCCATTTTATACCCACATTAAAATTTCTTATAAACAGTTGGCATATATATTCTTCTTCTATGTGCCATGTCCCTTCAGGACGTAGGCGATCATGGCTTTCTACGTTTCCCTATTCTTGGTGGCTCTGAGCATGCCTTCTCCTGTTACACCATGCAACCCTCGCTCCATCATCCACCTGATTAGATCCTTCAAATATGTGGCTGTCTGCTAGAAAATCCCAATGCAGGAAAATTTCGAAACCCCATCCTAAAAAATATATCCATTCTTACAGTGAAAATCAGATGAAGACATCGATAGTTATACCGACAGACAAGAACGTTTCTGTTAAAATCTCTTTTTCGATGTCATTCCTAAATTATTTAAAGAACGAAAATTCTTGAATTTAAACGCGTTTGTAATTAATATTCAAATTAGAATGAAATAATTCTAAAACAAAAGAAAACTGCGTGTTTTTTCGTTCAAGTTTTGCGACAATTTTGTTTCTGGATTTTTCTTTTGTTTATTTCACATTCGACACACATGTCTCGTCTTTTTATGACTTTTTGTAATTTTTAATTAAAAAAATATTATCCTAAAACTATTCGTGAAATATGCATTGGATTTTATCGACGCAGGTATAAAATTCATGAAGCTATTTTCTTGATGAAGACACGAGTCACGTCGTCAGAGGCATGTCATCCCGCAAGGAAAGCTCCGGGTATAACGGGGTGGGGATGGAAGGAAGGTTGATGTTGATAATAACAGCAACGGTGACGGGACCGATTGTGGTTAGCTTAAAACCATGCTTGTATTTAAGTATATATTCATAAATTAGAATTTTAGAAGACATGCCGCGGAGTTTTCATTAATTTTTTTCGGTCTACATTTCCTAGATGAATTAGTTACACGCCATACGTGATACACGCTTGGGCGATCATGTCTCGAAATAGACATGACTAATTAGGTAGAAGAATTTCCTGCAGTAGGTTGCCATTACATTCTGTGATAAATACAGAATAAAAGGCCGAAGAGCCATTCAAGATCGCACATTACTGAGTGATGTAAAAAGGTTATCGCATTATGAGGATATATAATACAGATATTGTTTGCTCCCTAACATGAAGAGGTTAAGAATATAGCAATTACGACAGTACTTTCTCTTAAGTTTGTCCATAGAATAGACGTTCTTTTGAAGAAGCTATCTCAGTGGAAAATAGCGAGAGAATATCGTCAGGTACGAGTCGCTTCTTCTGTTGGAAATGAGCCCTTTGGCTGTAAAACAGTTATCATCTATCAGGTCAGCAATAAACTTCTGGAATTGACAGATTCTTCTTCTTCTATGTTTCTTGTCCTTTCAGGACGTAGGCGATCATGGCTTTCCACGTCTCCCTATCCTTGGTAGCTCTTAGCACACTTTCTCCTGTAACACCACACAACCCTCGTCCTGGACAATATCATCAAAGACGAAGGAAAAACTTGAAGCAACTGAAATGTGGTTCTACAGAAGTATGCTGCGAATATCATGGATTGAGCATGTGAGCAATGATGAAGTTTTGAAAATGATGGAAACAAAAAGGAATTTAATACTGAGCAACAGGAAGAGACAGCTGAAGTTCCTGGGACACGCAATGAGGAAGGAAGGCCTGGAGAATCTGATACTAATAGGCCAGATAGAGGGAACAAGGGGAAAGCAAAAGATAACATATTTGAAAGACCTAATCAGGTGGATGACAGAACGAGGATTGCACAATGTAACAGGAGGTGGTGTGCTCAGAGCCACCAGGGATAGGGAAACGTGGAAATCCATGACCACCTACGTCCTGAAGGGACAGGGCACATAGAAGAAGAATAATCAGCAATTGACAGATACTCTGCCATTAAAGTCATATGAAATCAACTTCGAATTTCTGCATTTGTTGATGAATGTTCAATGAAGTGACATTCGATTTGCGTGGAATACTTTCCGTCGCTTGGCCGAGTGGTTAGAACGTTCACTTTCTGACAATGAAGTCCGGGTTCGAATCTCGCCATGGTCGATTTTGTAGGATGGTGACTTCTTGATGTTATTGGTCCGGAGAAGGCGATCTCGGCGTGCAGCACCTTTGAAAAGTGCATGTAAATCATACCACGGATTTACCCAAATCTTGTGAGTGAAATTGGGTAGACAACACTCTTTGAGGAGAGGTCGATAGTTGTGCAGGCTCGAAGTCACAAGTCATCGTGACCGAGGGTTTGAGCGTCGTGGCCTTGTTCAGAATGTTGTTCACGCTAAAGAGTGCGCTCTCTCCCAGAGACTGTAACTAAGGTCTGCTCAGCACAGTTGCGATATAAACCACAGGTGGGCTCTGAGGGTGTTGAACAGACACAAGTGTGCCTGAGCAGGTGTCTGCAATTGGGATTAGCTAGCCGCACTTTTAGACGGGTATCCTCGAAACGAACGGCCAGGCATTAATATTTCACATAGTTTTCATTCTTTATTCCGCCGTGTCTGCAATTAGTCATCATAATGCGAATGTGCGTTTTGGTGCAGTGGATATCGGCTCGGAACAAAAAACGGAGCGCCGAGTTCGAATTCCAGTTGAATTCGTTGTGTTCATTTACGCGCAAATACTACTGGGAGAGATATTAATCCGCCTCTTCCTTCCAGTTATGGGTTAAATAACAGAACAGATTGGGTTCTATAAACATGGAACTTAACTAACTAAGTTTAATAGTTGAAAACATAATTAAAACTTCTACTGGGCATAAGGTGGATTATCAGTTTTCGATTGTTATGAAGTAATAAACTGATCCCCCACTAATTACTACTTAATTATATAATACATCTCTTCCCCTCTAGCTATGAATCAAATAACAGGACAGTTTGGGTTCTATAGCCTTGGCTGGCAACCAGTCTACCGCAAAAATTAATGGCAGCCTACTGCAGAATAAGCTTCTGCCCAGACAGTCGCGACTCTTTCTAGACATTATCGCCCAAAAGTTTGTATCACGTATGGCATTTAACTGACTCAATTCTTAAATATGTTGTTTCGAGAGAAACACTTTAAATAAAGCAGTACTTAATATAAATGCATAGAAAAATACTGAGGATATTACTAAAATGATAAAAATAGGCTCGTGAAGATTAAATGACAAGTTTTCTTGTAGCATTCTTTTTCACAGTTATCAGAATGATCCTGTCTTTATCGCTAAGCTCAAGCTGTCCATTATTTGCCTTGGCGCTACACAACTCTTCTCATAACTGTTGATATGACTTGCACATTTTTGGTCAACGATGTTCTCGCATTCCAGACAAGAACAGCTTACTTTTCTGTCTGTTCAATCTATTGACCATTTTCTCTGTAGTCCGACACAACAGCCTTATCCAAAACTAGCAGTATAGCCCGGTGTTGCTCGGGTGTAATGAAAGCTTTAAAACTAATCCATGGTTCTGGAGCTTAGATTCTTCGAACGTTAGCACGAAAGGCTAAAAGCAATAGTTGTTTCCAGTTAAAGCGAAACCGTAGACTGAAAGAAAAATGAATGGATGTAAGTCAAATTTTGATTTCCTGCTATCGATATCAAATAAGTATTTTTCGTCGTAAACTGAATTTTGAATGCTAAATAAGTCCTCTGAGTAAATGGTATCATTGCTGAAGCTAAGAACTACAATTATACCTACTTTGAGCCAAACCCGAATCAAAAACTAAAATAAAAGGGCTGAAAAAAAAATACAGAAGTACAGGGAGATAAACAGACACACACACACACACAAATATCTTGCCTTTTATATATATATTATCGATTTTCTGCACTATTGTAAGAACTGCTACCTTGAAACCTCTGAATATCGTTTCTTATGTTTTTGTCTATGAGTGTATGAAATTTGATTAAAATCGGACCACTCCTTCTATAACCCGATTTTTTCCGATTATCGATTTTGGATATTTATCAGGGGTACCTCGACACAAAACCGAGCTAAGAACAAACGCAGACGCTTATAGTACAAGTGTGTAAATTTTCAATAAAATCGGTTCAGCCGTTTCGGTGTCTATAAGTAACGGACAAAGATCCACACACACACACATACGCACACACACTCAAAGTTCCATTTATAAATAATGCAAGATTGATTTGTTTATTATCTATTTAATTATTTTGTTTATTTAATTTTGTTTAATTTATTTGTTTATTTATTTATTTTTTTGTTGTTATCTTATCTGTTTACATTTGAATAGTGGGTTCGTCTAAAGTACGTTGTCTTGTGGATAGCGTATATAAGTAATGAATTCTTTTTTTTTTTTCGTGTCTTCATTTTGAAATAAGTTCTGAGCGTTTATCTAGTAATTTGTATTTTTTTTTTTTATAAGCGTTTCACCCCGAGCAAGGCATGTTACTGTCACTACTGCGCAGGGGGCTACATAGAGTGGAGAAAGGATGATTAAATATAGGAAATGTCAGAGGGTGGGTGATAGGCGTGTAAGGATACCGAGAATGAGGGTTGGGTAGATGAGAGTGTTCTGAGAATAGTTGGGAGTTAGTGTGATAGGAGGTGTCTATTGACCCTACATTTAAACACCTGGAGATTGTAACTGTCGGGAAAGCAGACTTGTGGAAGGGAGTTCCACAGGCGGGAAGCGCGAGAAAAGAAGCTGTTGGAGTAGAATTTACGGTTACATCTTATTTGTTTAACTGTAAAAGGGTGGGACCTAGTTGCTAATCTAGTATCTCGTGTAAATTCGTGCTTAGGCGGCACCAGTGATCTAAGTTCATGGGAAGAGGATAATAACTATTTTCTCTGCAGAAGAGAGTTTACAGTTCTTCATGTTGCTTTCCTTGTTTTCCATAGTATTGTTGGTGCGATGTAATTTTCGTTTTTTAATTTCCCATATATGTTTAGAAAGTGTTTTGGCGTTTGCATATTTACTATTTGGTAAGTGATTTTTTTTTCTATGATTAATTTCTCCGTTTTCTTCGTTATCTGATCTTTTGAACAGTGTAGTTTTCTTCTTCCGCACACCCTTTTTATTTTTTTCTCTCGCACATCCCGCCTGTGGAACTCGCTCCCATATTCTTGCTTTACTGACGGCTACAACCTCCAGGAATTTAAATGCAATGTCAATACTCATCTGTTAATCACTTGACTCTAGTTCTTTCCCCACCCCGTATATCTTTTCCTTTTTCTCCACCTTTGAAACTGTCATCACTCCTGCATTCTCACCCTTCTATTGCTCCTTTCTAACTGGTTCGTCTTCCTCTTCACTCTCTTCTAATTAATCTTTTTACACTTATGTAGCCCCCTGCACATCAGTGGCATTACCTTGTTCGGGGTGATACGATTAAAAAAAATAAAAATAAAAAAAAATTTCTGTTCACTTTATATTTCCTTTCTCTCTAAATTTGATTTCCATTGTTCTAGCATCTTTGATCGGTTTCATTAACCCGATGACGAAACGAACCAGAACCGGGAATGCAGAGACTTTTGGCGTTTTTGAGACTTGTTGAGAAGCGACTGCTTTCGCTGGCTGTTCGATCACTTTCTCGTCTTAGCTTCGACTTTTCCGTTCGATTTTCTGGTTTCTTATCTCGTATTTTGATGCTTATTTTTTTTTTTACTAATATCTTGCATAAATTCAAGGAATAGAAAGATATAATGTCTGTTTCTTTTTATTTTCGTCGCATTTTGCCTTAGATTTATTTCTCTGCTTTTCGTTTTTTTGTTTTTCCAAAGAATTCGTCATTATATATTTTTCTTTTTTTAACGATTTCACCCTAAGCAAGGCGGTATAACTACTGATGTGCATGGGGCTACATAAGAGATTTAACGTTTTAGACAGGAAGAGAGTGAAGATAAAGACGCACCAGCTACAAGGGGTGAAGGAGAAAGGGCAAGAGAAGGACATGAACACGAGAGTGAAGACAGTTACGAAGGTAGAGAGAAAGGAAAAGAACAAGATACACGGGGTGATGTAGAAAGAGTGAAGAGGAAGGCGAACCAGCTACAGTGGGTGAAAGAGAAAGGGAAAGAGAAGGATGTGAACACAGGTGTGAAGACAGTTGCGAAGGTAGAGAGAAAGGAAAAGAACAAGATACACGGGGTGATGTAGAAAGAGTGAAGAGGAAGGCGAACCAGCTACAGTGGGTGAAAGAGAAAGGGAGAGAGAAGGATGTGAACACAGGTGTGAAGACAGTTGCGAAGGTAGAGAGAAAGGAAAAGAACAAGATACACGGGGTGATGTAGAAAGAGTGAAGAGGAAGGCGAACCAGCTACAGTGGGTGAAAGAGAAAGGGAAAGAGAAGGATGTGAACACAGGTGTGAAGACAGTTGCGAAGGTAGAGAGAAAGAAAAAGAACAAGACACACGGGGTGATGTAGAAAGAGTGAAGAGGAAGGCGGACCAGCTACAGTGGGTGAAAGAGAAAGGGAAAGAGAAGGATGTGAACACAGGTGTGAAGACAGTTGCGAAGGTAGAGAGAAAGGAAAAGAACAAGATACACGGGGTGATGTAAAAAGGGCTGGAGTTACGTAAGGGAGATGAAGTATTAGGTAGGAGGAGAGTGAAGAGAAAGACGAACCAGCTACAGATGGTGAAAGACAAAGGACAAGAGAAAGATGTGAACACAGGAGTGAAGACAGTTGCGAAGGTAGAGAGAAAATAAAGAACAAGATATACGGGGTGATGTAGAAAGGACTGGACTCAAGTGAATAAAAGATGGGAACTGACTTTGCATTCAAATTCATGGAGGTTGTAGCCGTCAGGGAAGCAAGTATATGGAATAGTGTTCCACAGGCGGCAAGTGCAAGAAAAGAAGCTGATGGAGTAGAATTGTCGCCTGCATTCGGTTGTTTTAACTATAAAAGGGTGGACACTTGTTGTCAGTCTGGTTGCACGAGTACATTCTTGTGGAGGGAGCTCCAGCGACCTAATTTCGCCGGAGCAGAGCCCATGAAAATATTTATAGAAGAGACAGAGGGAAGCCACATCCCGCCGTTGAGAAAGTGGCTGGAGTCGAGTTGCTAGGTCAGGAGCAATCACATTACAGACTCTCCTTTGGAGCGTCTCGCTACTTTACTTCGCTTTTCTTTTTCCGTTTTTTTTTTGTTTTGTTTTCCTTATTATTATGGTTTTAATTATGAAAACATCACAACTTTATTTTATTTTTTTAGTAAAATCAGCTTTGAAGCTTTGATGGTTTATTCAGTCCAATTTGTACAGTTTTGATGGTTTTTTCAGTCCAATTTGTACAGTTTTGATGGTTTATTCAGTCCAATTTGTACAGTTTTGATGGTTTATTCAGTCCAATTTGTACAGTTTTGATGGTTTATTCAGTCCAATTTGTACAGTTTTGATGGTTTTTTCAGTCCAATTTGTACAGTTTTGATGGTTTTTTCAGTCCAATTTGTACAGTTTTGATGGTTTATTCAGTCCAATTTGTACAGTTTTGATGGTTTTTTCAGTCCAATTTGTACAGTTTTGATGGTTTTTTCAGTCCAATTTGTACAGTTTTGATGGTTTATTCAGTCCAATTTGTACAGTTTTGATGGTTTATTCAGTTCAATTTGTACAGTTTTGATGGTTTTTTCAGTCCAATTTGTACAGACAAGTGATCCTTCTTTATGCCAACTGTTTTGTATGTAAATTAATTCATTAATATTTTTAGGGGAGGGACCTTAATGTTTTAAATACTTTCTTCTCCTTTTCTTTCTTTTACTTTTTTATTTCTTCCATTTTTTGCTTTTTTTATTTTCGTTCTTTTTTTCTTTTCTTTATTTCTTTCCTTTACGTTTTTTCTTTTTTAATTTTCGTTCATTTTTTCTTTTCTTTATTTCTTACTTTTACTTTCTTTCTTTCTTTGATTTTCGTTCTTTTTTCTTTTCTTTATTTCTTTCCTTTACGTTTTTTCTTTTTTAATTTTCGTTCTTTTTTTCTTTTCTTTATTTCTTACTTTTACTTTCTTTCTTTCTTTGATTTTCGTTCTTTTTTCTTTTCTTTATTTCTTTGCTTTACTTTTTTGTTTTTTTGATTTTCGTTCTTTTTTCCTTTCTTTATTTCTTTCCTTTACTTTTTTCTTTTTTCTTTCTTTTTTTCTTTCTTCCTTTCTTTCTTTTCACCTGTCATATCTTCTTTTCTTTATACCGTTTGTTTTCTACTCAGTCGCAATTTATCGCTTTCTAATTTTCATTTTCTTTCTTTTATTTATCTATTTATATTACTCGTACAACCAGACTGGCAACTGGATCCCACCCATTCACGGTTAGATCAACCAAATTCAGACGACAATTCTACTCCAGCAGCTTTTTTTCTCGCACTTTCCGCCTGTGGAACTGGCTTCCATATTCTTGCTTTCCTAACGGCTACAACCTCCAGGAATATAAATGCAATGGCAATACCCATCTCTTAACCACTTCTCTATTTCTTCCTACATCACCCTGTATATATTTTCCTTTCTCTCTACCTTTGCAACTGTCATCACACCTGTATTCCCATCCTTCTCTTGCTCCTTTCTAACTTGTTCGTACTTTTCTTTACTCTCCTATCTAATCTTTTTACTCTTATGTTACCGTCTTGTTTGGGGTGAAAGGATTATAAAAAACAAAAAACAATTTCGTTTGTAACTTTTATTCTTTTCTTTTCTCGATCATTTTTCTCTCCCGAGACTGTCTTTTTCTCGACCCATCTCTCTTGGCTTAATCTGTTTTCCTTTCTTCCTCTCTTTTTTTTTTTGTCATTTTTTTTTTAATTGAAATTTACCTTATTTTTATATCTGGTGTCTTAAAATTCTTTTTAATTTCCGTTGCTTTATTTTCTTTCCCTTTCTACTGGGGCCAACTTTTTCGTCGTCTTTTTTTCCTTTCTCGTGATTTTGTTCTTTATTTTATTTATTCCCCTTCTTTTTTTTTTGTCTTTTAATTTCTTTCTATTTATAACTCACTTCCATATTCTTGCTTTCCTGACGGCTTCAACCTCCAGAAATTTAAATGCAATGTCAATACCCATCTCTGAACCACCTGACTAGTTCTTTTTACATCACCTTGTATATCTTTTTTTCTCTCTACCTTTGCAACTGTCTTCACACCTGTATCCCCATCCTTCTCTTGACACCCCCTGTAACTAGTTCGTCTTTCTCTTTACTCTCCTCCTATTTAATCTTTTACTCTTATCTAGCCCCCCTGCACATCAGTGGCGTTACCTATTTGCATGGGGTGAAATGATTAACAAAAAAAATCTTTTTATTTTGCTTCTTCTTTCCGATCTAAACTTATTTATAAATGAAACTTTGTCTGTGTGTGTGTGTGTCTGTGTGTGTATCTATTACTTATAGACTCCGAAACGGCTGAACAGATTTCATTAAAAATTTACACAGTTGTACTATAAGCGTCTGCGAGTGTTCTTAGCTAGGTTTTGTGTCGAGGTACCTCCGATAAATTTCGAAAATCGATAATCGAAAAAATCGGGTTATAGAAGGCGTGGTCCGATTTTAATCAAATTTGATACACTCATAGACAAAGACATAAGAAACGATATTAAGAAGTTTCAAGGTAGCAGTTCTTAGAATAGTACAGAAAATTTGGTATCGATACCAGGAAATCAAAATTTGACTTACATCCATTCATTTTTCTTTCAGTCTACGGTTTCGCTTTAACTGGAAACAATTATTGCTTTTTAGTTTTTCGTGCCAACGTCCAAAGCGTCAGAGTTCCAGGACCATGGATTAGTTTTAAAGCTATCATTACACCCGAGCAACGGTTTCCGAGGCTTTGTGGTCACTAGGTAAAATTGCGCGCCCTGCAATTGCGGGGTCTGCGGGGGCCTTAAGCACTTCCCAATTAGAGGCCTTGCTGCCAGATGCAGTTTACCGTCATGCCCAGGACCGTCCTTTCTGTTTTGCCACTACTTCTTTTTCTTGCTTTTTCGTTCCTTCTTTATTTGTTTTTTTCTTTGTTTCTCTCTTGTTTTTTCTTTTTTCTTCCTTTTATTTTCTTCTTTCTTCCTTTCTTTCTTTCGTTTTTTTTTTTTTTTTTGCTTTTTTCTCTTATTCTTTCTCCCTTTTCTGACATTATTGATTATTTCTTTCTTTCTCCTTCCTTTCATATTTTCCGTATGGTTTCTTTCTTTCTTCCATTTCTTTTTCCTTCTTTGATATTTTTCTTTTTTGATTTTCTTCTTTCTTTCTTTTATTTATTTTTGCCAAAAGCAAATATCGCATGCTACGTGAAATGTTACTATAATATTCAGATCTGCAGACAACCAAATAACTGTGTTGTTTGTTTGTTATCCTTCATTGGAATCCATTCGATATCCGTAGGCAAACTAAACTCACAGACGTCATTACTTTCTCATTGAGACAAAGAAAAATAACAGCGTTTGATAATCTGTCGTTTAGCGTCGTATTTCATTGCACCTAATAATGACGATTCAATTTCAATTCTTTTGTAATTTTAGTCAATTTATTTTCTTTTTTGGAAGATGAGATTAAGAAAGTAAATATATAGATGTAATACTATAGGGAAATAAACTGGAAATGTGCGAAAGTTTTTTTTTATTGTATTTTCTTGTTCATTATCTAACTTCGAGTATAAACAAGATATTACTCGATAGACTTTGGAACCATATTCAGCGGAAAAATTTATTTACGAATCTGTGAGTTGGATCGCATGAAGATTGTTTGTCTCCCTTAAAGTTCTGTGTTGATCTTTATGAAAGGACGAATTTTCATCCTATTTTCTAAATCTTTTTGGTGGTCATTACAATTTCGGTGGCCATTATACACGTTCTAGTTATTCTGTGACTATCACCTTGTCTTTCGACTGAATAGCTCTGTAATAAACTACATTTATTACTGCATATACACTGCCGGCCATAATTATTAGGCCACCCCAGTTTCTTAAAGGAAATGATGTATTTCATACTATTCTTAGTATTTATTGCCAAGTGAATAATTGTAAATGAAAATAGAATGGTTCTTTTGTTATTTATTACTTTGCAAAATTTTACAAGGCAAATGGCGACAATTTACCTATCGCACCCTGTAGATTTGCTATATATATATATATATTTATATATGTATATATACACGTTCGGCCATAATGATTAAGCCACCACAGTGTCTTAAGAAATGATGTATTTCATATTATTTTTTAGTATTTATTGCCAGGTGAATAATTGTAAATGAAAATAGAATGGTTCTTTTGTTAATACTGCACAATAACGTGTGCATCAAATGCATTTATAAATATTTAATAATTACCTATATTGCCGTTTCATCAATGAAAGAATGAAGAAAATTTAGTGTGATTCGGACGAGTTCGTCTTTGTTTCCTTTCCTTGGAAAATTTAGCAAAATAATAATAACAAAAGAGCCATTCAATTTATATATATATATATATATATATATATATATATATATAGCAAATCTACAAGGTGCGATGGGTAAATTGTCGCTGTTTCCTGGTCAAATTTTGCAAAGTAATAATAATAAAAGTACCATTCTATTTTGGTTTAGAATTATCCACTTGGCAATAAATACTAAAAATTAGTATGAAATACATAATTTCTTTTAAAAACCTGGAGTCGCCTAATAATTATGGCCGGTAGTGTAGTTTTCTGATACTATGAAAAAAAAAATTCAATGCCTGAATAGTGTTCAAATTGGTGGATATCCGATATGTTCGAATTTATTCAATTTAAGAGTATATGTGGTTAGTGTTATGGATATGAAATCAGAGAGGTGAGTTCGAATTCCATTCAGGTTCGTTAGATTCATGACTTCCTTCAGCAATATGTTAAATAGATTTTAATCAAGAAGAAACTGTTTTTATAAAGAAATCACCAATCCAATTCACTCGCAAAATTTAATTATTCTGATGATCAAAAAAAAAATAAATAAATAAAAAAGATTCGGCTTTAAACAGTAAAAAAACGAAACAATTTTATATAAATGAAGGTGGATTTAAATTCGATTGCCAATGGATATTTTTAATTTTTCTGCATATGGGAATATGTTCTATAATACTATATTTCATAAGAATCATTGCATTCTGGGGACAAGTCTAATAATGTACCAAGTATTTAATAGTGATAGTTTTGATTTGTTATTAAAGATGGCAGCCGTTTTCCTTTCTTTCTCATTTTTTCTTTTGTTTCCCTTCATAAGTTGGTTGAAATCTCAGATTATAATTTTTGTATTTTTTAGGGCAACCCTCTGGGTTGGAAGGGTACATTATTAACACTATTATTATTATTATTATTATTATTGTTGTTGTTGTTGTTGTTGCTACTGTTGTTGTTTGTTGTTGCAGTGGTTGTTCATGACGACGATGATGATGATAATGATGATTTTAATATATTTACCAGCTGCGTCTAATAGCCAGACGATTTGCAGCATTAACTGTACATATTTCTGCTACATTTCGTTTTATTTTTGGTAACTTGCACACGGTTCCTGGGTATGACGGTAAACTGCATCCGGCAGCAAGGTCTCTGATTGGGAAATTGTGAGGAGTATGAAACCACTTCTTAATTGCTGTTGTTCCTATGTCCACCCTGACCCGGAGTGGTAGCACCTGTTAGGGTCCCAGCTATGGGCAAATAGTTAACCCGCAAACCGTGTTCAAAACGCTATGAATGCATAAAAATAGACTTTTATAGAAAAATATACATTTTTTCAAGAAAAATATTACCAACAATACATTTTTGTTGATTTCTGTGTCCGGTTATATTTACAAATTCTCTTTACTTGATATTGAGTACACTTCAATCAGGAATACAGATTATTTCAAACAGTATATATCGCCGACTGACACCAATTCGGTCGGGATTCAATCCTGGGTTAAAGGCAATCGGAGTCTGACCTTACTGATGAGCAATGATACAGCGAAACAGATCTGTCTGCGGATGACTACATATATATATATATATATGCAGAGAGGGAGAGAGGAGGAGAAAATTCGTAAAGTATTTCCTCATAAAATTAAAACATCAAAAAGAAAATAAAAACGGGAACATGATCAAATACCTACTAAAAGATTTATAAAAGAATGAATGAAATTCTATGTCCAAACATCTTGTGTTACGCTTTTAAACTGTCCCGTTGTCTGCAACATTCCACTCTGTCCGATTTTTTTGCATGCATTGTGTTTCCATTTCATCCATAACACAAAGTCGACACGTTTTCCCCTTCTTTGCCTTTTCTTTAGCGGCGTATTGGATTTTATCTAAGAAGATTGCAATAGAAAATACCACTCAAAAGTAAATCCCAGGACTACCGATCAATCAATTCGCTCCGAGGGAGAAAGACACAATACTCTTCAGTAAAAAAAAAAAATATTATGCATATGAACCTTTTCTTTTTAAATTGGGACGAGAAAAAAGGGGATACACGAAGCAAATAATAATAATAATAATAATAATAATAATAATAATATGGCTTGTTCAGCGGATTGTAACATAGCAATCAAGGAATTTGAAAAACTATCAAAAGATAAAGATCTGGAAATTGAAATAGAAAAAATGTGGAAATTGAAAACAAGAGTTGTGCCAGTGATAGTAGGTGCACTTGGAATGATAAAAAATGGAACAAAACAACACATTGAAAGAATCCCTGGAAACCCCAGCTTAAGAGATATACAAAAAATTGTCTTATTAAGTACAGCCCACACACTAAGGAAAACTTTATCTATGTAATGCTGAGGATGATAGGGAAGATAGAAAAACATGAAATGGAGCCATAACAACACGCCACTACCTGCCTTAGGTCTCCCCGCAGACTTGGTTGGTAGTGAGACCAAAGCAGAAATCGAAATATGATGATAATAATAATAATA
>JBBBDQ010001001.1:1720000-1722089 GCA_037127315.1 Ascarosepion bandense | reverse complement strand
GTGTCTGAATTAAGTTTAAGCGTCTAATGATTTTTTCTTTTCAATTTCTTTCAGATTTAAGAAACTTCAGTCTTTGGTAATTTCAACCATGTAAAGATTAACAATCGAACAACGTGTTAAAGTTATCGAAGCCTATTAAGAAAATGGCCGCTCAAACAGAAATGCTTTTCGGGCACTTCAAGATGATTTTGGTCAACTAATCGACCAACCGAGAGTGAAACTGAGAAAACTCTTCGTAAATTCAAACAAACTGGGTTAGTGGCAGATGTGAAAACGCCACTGCGTGCTCGTTTACACCGTTCAGCTAAAAACATTGCTGCTGTGCGCGAAAAGGTGGACGAGATTCCAGACATTTCTATTGCTCACTGTGCGTAGGAATTGAACCTATACACAACAACTTTACATTAAAATTCTGACAAAAGATTCCTCTCTACATGCGTACGAAATTCAACTGACACAATAACTGAAGCCATATGTCACGCAGTCAATGCAATAATGACTTTATTGAAAGAGAACTTCCCAGGTCGCATCATCTCTCGGAACAGTGATGTCAATTGGCCACCACGATCGTACGGCTTGACGCCTTTAGATTTCTTTCTTTGGGTTCATCTCATACGTATTGTCTATGCCAACAAACCAACAACAATTCAACAGCTAAAGGATTAGATTGATGAGATCGAGGAGCAGCTATGCAAAGACGTCATCAAAAATTTTCACTATCGAGTAGAAGTGGGCTGCCGAAGCCTTGCCGATATTTGGGTGATCTTATTTTTTACTCATAATTGTCATCACTCAAATAACATGATCCAATAGTGAAATCAATAAAATTTCATCAATAACACTGTTTTATTTACTGCTAACTACGATCTCTCTTAATAGAACGCCTTATATTTTCATGTTAAAAATGTTATGTTTAATATACCAGTGAAATGGAAATAACTATTGGAAGAAGATTAGCAACAGAACGGCAAAGGAGACGACAAAGCCTATCTCAATATCAAGTTAAAGCAACACAATCACTTAAAAGACAAAAGTATCTGAGTGTCTCATATAAACGGCTTGAACAAATAAAGCTGCAATCTCAGAAACGTACACATATAGGAACTGATTATTTCCACGAATCTTTTTTCTCATGAATGAATTTTGTTTAAATGCAGATAAATATTTTGATTAGATTATTAAAACGATTAAGTGAAGCAGTCACTCATAAATTTACAAAGGTAAGATCATTTACCTCTCTTTCCACTACAGATGGGACAGAAAATATATAAACACATACACAGAAAATATATAATTAATACACATTGATAATTATTACATGGTTTGATTAAGTGAAATTGATCTTCTTAGAAAAAATTATGGCTATGTTCGTGCATGAATAAATAAATAAAAAAATGAAAATATTAACAAATAAAAAAATGAAAATAAATAAATAAATAAAAATAAAAAATAAAATAAAATAAAAAATAAAATAGAATCAATAAATAAATAAACAAAATATAAAAAATAAAAATAAAATAAATAAATAAAAAATAAAATATATAAAAAAATAAAAATGGTATGTAAAACATAGTTATTCCCTTGACACCGCTATTATTGTATACACTTTTGACTCACACTTTCACATATTTAAGTTTTATTACAATTCGAATCATCGCTTTTTAAAAGAATAAACATTTCTGATGAATTAAGATAGTCAAAATAACAGCAGAATCAAGGGAAAACACCCTTTTGACATTGCGTCTTATTGCCAGCACATATACCCAAATTTTCCAAAAGATTTTTAGCGTTTGACAGCATAAAGGCATTGGAAATAAAAATTAATCTAGAAAACTGTTTAGAGCTTCAATAACTAGCAGATAAGGTTTGACATAAGGTCAGTGGTTTGTGAGGCGCCTATTGAGAACGGTTTGTGGTAGAGCACGATGAAGACGGTTATAAAATATTGGATGAAGCTGAACACCCTTTTGACATTGCGTCTTATTGCCAGCACATATACCCAAATTTTCCAAAAGATTTTTAGCGTTTGACAGCATAAAGGCATTGGAAATAAAAATTAATCTAGAAAACTGTTTAGAGCTTCAATAAC
>JBBBDQ010001001.1:1647500-1715000 GCA_037127315.1 Ascarosepion bandense | reverse complement strand
GGAGAATGAAGAGGACTGTGACACGGCTTTTGACATCTGGAGAAAAAATTACAGCAAGAAAAGTGAAGGAGAAATGTGCATTGGATGTAAACGTCCGAACAGTACAAAGAACGCTGCATAGGATTGGTTTGAAGTATGCAAAGGCTAAGAAAAAAATTACACTAACAAAGAAACACAAAGGAGCAAGACTGGAGTGTGCTAAAAGGAGGTTAACAAAGCATGTTGACTTTAGGAAAGTTATATTTACTGATGAGAAGCGTTTGAAGTTTGATGGGCCTGCTGTACTGAACAAACGACAGATGGGAGGAGGAGGAGGAGTTATGGTTTGGGGTATGATCTTTGCTAATGGAAATATATGGTTGGAGTGGCTGAAAGGACGACAGAACAGCGAAAGCTACAAACAGTTGCTGGACGAGAAAGCCCTATCAAGGATAAGAAGAGAGATAGGGGAATGATTTCGTTCTACAGCAAGACAATTGCAGCATCCATGTGTCAAAACTCATGAAAGAATGGATGGCTAAAGTGAATATGACTACTTTGGAATGGCCTGCAAAAAGCCCAGATCTAAATTTAATAGAAAATGTTTGGGAAATGCTTGCGCAACTTGTCTATGATGAACCTGAAATAACGAAAGAGGCTCAACTATGGGAACGGATACTAGATGCCAAAAAAACAACTAATAGAAACACTTAGAGATGTTATTGTGCATATGTTTGATCATTATGAAGAGAGATTGATAAAAGTTATTGAGAAGAAAGGTGATATTACAGACTATTAACAGTTTTTCAACGATGTCCGAAAAATAATGTCGCGTGTGTTTTGTAAAAAATGATGAAAAATAAATATTTTTCCTTACCTAATCGATTTTCTTCCATTTTTATTACAGGTATTGTCTTTATATGTTTATGCTATTCTATTGAAGGAATTTCGCCACTCTATGGTACTCGGAAAGTCGAATACTAAAGTGTCCGAAAAATATTGTCGGGCCCCTGTAACAACTATTACACCCTATATATATATATATATATATATATATATATATATATATACATAAATCCAGACGAGTAGCAAAAAAGAAGGAAGCCGGCTTGGTACTTCTAAACAGAAAGTCGGGATTACTGCCGGAACCGATATGATGTCTAAAAACCCGAAATCGGCAATGAAGGCAGGACATCACTGAAGAGCTCCTTTAAACACCAAAAATGTATTTATGAACATTATATATATATATATATATATATATATATATGGTACAATGGATAAACTGTCGTCTAAATTACGCAAACATGAAAATAAAACTAACGTCTCATTTTAACATATATATTTTTTTAAAATTACACAAAAAATATCTTGAAATACTGATGAGTAAATATATTCAATAAATTTCAACCACGGCTCTAGACGTCTTCGAAATCATCTGCATCTCTTCTTTTTATTTCTGTTATTTTATTTTGATAAAAGTTCCAATATCTCAGTTATTTTGGCAAGAACTAGCTGTTTTTAAGGAATTTGCAGTTCGTTATGTCAAGAGTTTAATTTTTTTTTAATATTTAATTTCGCGTTTTTTCTTGTATCGCGTGTTGAAAATTCACCTGGTAGTTTTTGTCTTCTGCCTTTTTGTATATAGTCTGAGAATCACGTCAGAGCGGGAAATTTGAAGGTGTGGTGAAGTTGTGTCTCTGACGTTTTAGGATTGGATTCCATCTATATTCTATTCCAGACAATATCGGTTATAGGTTAAACACACACACACACACACACACACACACACACACACACACACATATATATATATATATATATATATATATATAGTACAATAGATAAACTGTCGTCTAAATTACGCAAACATGAAAATAAAACTAACGTCTTATTTTAACAGATATATTTTTTAAAAGTACACAAAAAATATCTTGAAATACTGATGAGTAAATATATTCAATAGCAGGACAGATTGGGTTCTATAGACTTGGTTAACAACAAGTCTACCGCAGAACGTAATGCCAACCTGCTGCGGGAAAACCTTCTGCCCAGTCAGTCATGTCTCTTTCGAGACATGATCGCCCAAGCGTGTATCATGTACGGCCAGTTAACGGACTGACAAAAGAGATAAATCTTGTAGGCGTCATATTTTGCCTTGTAGGCGGAAAATATCTTCCTCATGGCATTTTGAAGATGTTTTATACACTTTTATTTTAGACTTTTTTTTTCCTTCAAAAGGATTAAATTTCTTCGACACCCTCTACCAATTCTTGGAGATTACTCTCGATACGAAAAGAGATTAACTACAGGATTAGGAGAGCGATCTCCACGGAACATAATCATAACTTTTTTTTGTTTTACTTTATTATTATTATTATTATTATTATTATTATTATTATTATTATTTCTACGCGTTTAATCTTTCACCCTTAAGGCTAACTAGGGCTGTCGGCGTGGAGTGAACAATAGTGAAATGTGATATCTACTGATAGAAAACAGCAAGGAGAAGGGGTGATAGATGATAACGAATACAAAATATACAGGGATGAAGAGAAAGGTAGAATGAGAGTGAGCGAGTAATAGATGAATGAGAGAGTGAGAAGAAGTAATAGATGAAAGAGAAAGAGTGTGATTATTAATATAAAGAGAGAGAGAGAGAGAGAGAGAGAGAGAGAGAGCTACGTTGGGAAATGAACCCAACAGAAAAATCCAGAAAGAAAGGATGTAACCAAGAAAAGGAGAGAATTAAAAGCACTCAAAGAAAGAAAGAAAGAAAGAAAGAAAAAGCATAAGATGAAGATTAGAATGAAAAAAAAAGAAAGAAAGAAAGAAAGAAAGCATAAGATGAAGAATAGAAAGAAAGAAAAAAGAAAGAAAGAAAGAAAGAAAGAAAGAGCATAAGATGAAGAATAGAAAGAAAGAAAAAAGAAAGAAAGAAAGAAAGAAACAAAGAAAGAAGGTGTTGTGGAGCAAATATGACATCCCGCCTTAAATAAAGAACTCATATTTCAGAGAAACAGAGAGAAAGAAAGAGAGAGAGAGAGAGAGAGAGAGAGAGAGAGTGAGAGAGAGAGAGAAGTGTATGCGTGTGTTTCGCTTGAACTCAGAAAACTATGAACTTTTTACGGAGAGGAACCCAGACTAGGATATGCCGAAGGGCAGAGTCTCGTCTAGGGAAAAAACAGACGAGATCCCTATCCGGCCTTATGCAAGATCTACGGGAAATTTTTGCCCGAGTTGAAAGGGCTCGGAATTCCACATTAAATAATCGACGTTATGCCACATCAAGCCTCAGCGGGGAGTTTTCCGGTAAATAAATCAGTGTCTATAGGAAATTTCCGCGTAAATACCCAAAGTTCAACACGAACTTGAATCATGCTCTCTGTCTACGTGTAGAGTTCAACTCATTCTCCGGACGGGGACTCGGCTGAGAAAAATAGACTAGCTTTGTGCTCGATCCAGCGTATGTGGAAAATTTGACCTTTGCCCCGTGTGTCGCATTCGTGTTTCTCACTATCAGCTCGACCTTGTGTCACACCCAAAACTCGAAATTGTCAGTTGAGCTCTCTGCCTTCGGGCAGAGATCGACTCGGTCTGTGTTCCGTTTACTGACAGACACACGGCTGAGAAGAAAAGAGAGGTTTAGTCCCCGATCCCACGTAAGAGGAGGCTGGGCAAATTTTGACCACGTAAAACCCGACCTTGTGTAACATCCCATCTTTATGGAGGGTCTCAGGTCAAATACCCAGAATTTTGAGCGAACTCAACCTTGTCGGACTTTCTACCATCGGGCAAAGAGTAACGCAGGCGAGGCTATACCGAAAAGGCAGAGTTACGTTCAAAGTAAAATTGACAAAAGCCGATCCTGCTTATGAGGGGTCTGGGAAATTTTTGCCTGAGCCTATGCACTCGGAATACCACACATTAAGAACTGACCTTGTGTCATATTGAGTGTGGAGGACACGAATAAATAACCGCGCGAACTTGAGATTATCGAAGACTCTGGCGACGTCGTGCGGAGAAGAAAAGCGAAACGATATCTACAGGCGGAGTCCCGTTTGGGGAAAGATAGACGAAAACTCCATCCCACTTATGCGAGTGCTGGGGAATTGTTACCCGAGCGTACGCACCAGGAAACCACACGTTAAAAACCGACGTTGGGTTATCTCCCGTTTCTGTGGGGATGTTGTCTTTGGGTAAATACTCAGAGTTCCGCTCGAACGCAAAACTGCCACTCAAGCTCACTGTCATTGGGCAGAGAACTACTTAGCGAGGCTACGGACAGAGAGTCGGCTGAGAAAAATAGACAAAATCGTTTTCCGATCCCACGTATAGGGAAGGCTGGACAAAATTTTGTACCTTCTCGGTTTCCCCACATAAAACTTGTGTCACATCCCGTCTCAGTGGGTGTCTTTGGATAAATACTCAGAGTTCCGCGTGAACAGTGTCAGTCAAGGTCTTTGTCTTCGGGCAGAGTACGACTCAAACGAGGCTCAGTCTCCGGATTGAAACTCGGATGAAAAAAAAAAACCAAAAAAAAAAACAGTCAAGCTTTTTGCCTTTGGGCAGAGTTCGACTCAGTCGGTGATCCGTCTATGGACGGAGACTCGGCTGAGAAGAATAGATAAGCTCCTGATGCGGGGACGAGGCAAATAGTGACCCTTTACCCGAGTGTACCTGCTAGGATACCCTACGGAAAACCCAACTTATTTCACATCTCGTCTCCGTGTGTGTGTGTGTGTGTGTGTAAATACTCAGAGTTTCACTTGAACTTGAAATTGTCAGTCAAACTCTCTGTCTTCAAGCAGAGTACGACTCATTCGGAGCTCCGTCTACAGACGGAGATTGGGCTGAGAAAATTAAAAATGCAAAGTGTACGGGTCCACGGTTGCGTGGGCTGTTTAAATTTTGACCTTTGGCTCGAGTGTATGCGTTCAGGTTCCCCACGTTAAACCAGACCTTGTGACACATCCAGTCTCAGTTACGAGACTTTAGGTAAATATCTAGAGTTCCGAGAGATGTTTCGATAGGGTGTTCGTTAGAGTACCCTTGGTGTCAGTTGAGATATAATATTATAAATGTCAGTAGCAAGTTTTAACAGAAAGGGTATAAGATGAAAAAAAAAAAAAAGAAAAGAAAGAAAGAAAATGTATAAGACGGAGAAAAAGGAAAATGTATAAGATGAAGAAAGAAAGAAAAAAGAAAGAATAGAAGAAAGAATAACCATAAAAAAAAGGGAACGATAAAAAAGAAAAAAAAGAGTAAGTAGATTTAATGAAAATGAAGTGGGAGACAAAAAGAGAAAAATAATTGCAAAAATAAAAAGAAATAATGAATAAAAACAGATTAAAAGGAAATAATAAAAAGTAAAAATCGAAAAACAAAAAAAAAAAAACAAACAAAAAAGACAAAACTTTGTGCCGAAAATAGTAATAGTAGAATAATTGTTTCCATGCAGGAAACATTTGACATTCATTGACCGAATATTCAGCTTTATTGTCGGTAGAAATTTAAGTAATATCTTTCTTCAACAAGTTTTGCAGGCAGTTAGTCTTCTCGAGTTCAATAACTGCTATTGCTCTTTCAAGAATTGATGGAAATTTCCTTCCAAACCTTCTATTCTTGTTTATATGGGACCTCAAAATCTTGCCATTGTTTTCGCTTCTAGTTGTGTGCTATCCATTTTAGTTGTTGCTGCTTTTGAAATTTTCAACTGATGTAAACCCTCTGTGATTATTTAATCAAAAGCTAGCATATCATATTTCATTTTATTTTATTTTTATTTTTATTTATTTATTTTGTGCGTAATTTTTCCTTGGATTGTCAAATCTAGGGCTGGACGAATACAGCACGGATTTGTAAAATAAAGGTTAAAGTAGCTTATATGTTCAAGAAGACTTCTTTTAGGTAAAGCAGGGAAAGGAAGGAATTTCGATTATCACGGCGAGATTATCATTTATTTCCGATTCAGTCTACGCACCGCCATAGATTTAATGCCATTTAAGAGTTGGGATAAAATGCCGATAAACGAATGAAAATGGAAGTAAACACTAGGCAAAAATAATTAAATGATTAATAAATACGAGGCAAAAATTAAAAATAATGATTGATAAGCTTTATCTAATAAAAAATGAAGATGAAAGTAAACAATAGTCAAAAATTAATAATGGCTGACAATGTTTCATCTAATTAAAAACGAAGATGAAAGTAAATGCAAGTCAAAAATCAATAATAATGATTGACAATGGTTAATGTTAATGAAGATGAAAGTAAATAGGAATAAAAACTTAATAATACTGATTGTCAATGCTTCATCTAATTAGGGATGAAATGAAAATAAATATGAATCAAAAATTAATAATATTAATTGACAATGCTTCATCTAATCAAAGATGAAGATGAAAGTAAATGCAAGTCAAAAATTAATTATAATGATTGACAATGATTAATGTTAATGAAAATGAAAAGGAATATGAATCAAAAATTAATAATGTCAATTCACAATGCTTCATCTAATTGAAGATGAAAATGAATGCCAGTGAAAAATCAATAACAATTATTGACAATGATTAATGTTAATGAAGATGAAAGTATGTATGAATAAAAAATGAATAATGCTGATTGACAATGCTTCATCTAATTAGTAACGAAGGTGAAAATAAATTTAAATCAAAAATTAATAATATTAATTGACAATGATTAATCTGCTTCATTTATGAAGATGAAAATAAATGCGAGTGAAAAATCAATAATAATGATTGACAATGGTTAATATTAATGATGATGAAAGTGAATATGAATAAAAAAAATATTAATTCTGATTGACAACGCTTCATCTAATTAAAAATGAAGATGAAACTGAACACTAGCGAAAAATGAATAATAATGGTTGACAATGATTCTTCTTATAAAAAAAGGATAATGTAATTAATTATTCGTGAAACTTTCTAATAATGATTACACCTATAAAGAATAAAATAAAGCGGTTAGGAGTATACTGGTTCATACCAGTTTCACACTGCCTAACACAGGAATTGATCTCAGAAATTCCAAAGAACCAAATCACTTTTTAACTTAATGTACTAATCAATTTTCCTGAGACGGCGTGGTTAGTACTTCAACTTGGTGTAATGGTTAGCGAAGTTAGCTCCCTAAAACAACTAGCAATTGAGTAGCGCGTTCGATCGTTAGTGTAATGCGCTATCCATATCTAAGCTACCCTTCATAAATTACCTCAATGATTTTCTATTCTTAAATTTGATGAGTATCTATTGATTTTTCATGGTTATTATAGAATTTATTTTTATTAGAAAGGGGGTTGACGAACATTCAATTTACAATATTAATTGCAACTATGATTTTAGTAAAAAGAATATTCCGAAGAAAAGCAATAATAAAATACTATTATTATTCATAATAAAAATTTTGATGATATGAATGCACAGACAAAAGGAAATAAATAAAACCAAAGAAAGAAAGAAAACGAAAGTGACACAAAGAAAACAGTATAACAAAAAATGTCGGCAAATATGAATAAAATGAAGAAAGGAACATTAAAAGAGAAGAAAGCATGAAAATCATAAAGAAAGAAAGAAAGAAAGAAAGAAAGAAAGAAAGAAAGAAAAATCATGACAAATTGCAAAATCAAAACAAAAATAGAGAAGAAAGCGTGAAAATAATTGAAAATACAAAGAAAGAAAGAAAGAAAGAAAGAAAAAGAAAGATAGAAAGAAAGAAAGAAAAATCATGACAAATTGCAAAAACAAAACAAAAATAGAGAAGAAAGCGTGAAAATAATCGAAAATACAAAGAAAGAAAGAAAGAAAGAAAGAAAGAAAGAAAAATCATGACAAATTGCAAAATCAAAACAAAAATAGAGAAGAAAGCGTGAAAATAATTGAAAATACAAAGAAAGAAAGAAAGAAAGAAAAAGACAGATAGAAAGAAAGAAAGAAAGAAAAATCATGACAAATTGCAAAATCAAAACAAAAATAAAGAAAGCGTGAAAATAATAGAAAATACAAAGAAAGAAAGAAAGAAAGAAAGAAAGAAAAAGAAAGATAGAAAGAAAGAAAGAAAAATCATGACAAATTGCAAAAACAAAACAAAAATAGAGAAGAAAGCGTGAAAATAATCGAAAATACAAAGAAAGAAAGAAAGAAAGAAAGAAAGAAAGAAAGAAAGAAAGAAAGAAAAATCTTGACGTAAATTAGAAATGGAAGAAAAAGTTGAGAAAAAGTATGGAAATCATCAAAAAGAGAAAGGAAGAAAGGAAGAAAGAAAGAAAAATCTTGACGTAAATTGCAAAAGAAAGATAAAAATTAGATAGAGGAAGAAAGTCTGAAAATAATAAAGAAAGAAAAAATGAATGAATGAAATAAAAATTTTGATGCAAATTACAAAAGAAAGACAAAAAAATAGATATAGAAGAAAGTATGAAAATCATAAAGAAAGAAAGAAAGAAAGAAAGAAAGAAAGAAAGAATATCATCAAAGAAAGAAAGAAAGAAAGAAAGAAAGAAAGAGTCCTGGGGAATATTATAAACGAAGGAAAGGAACAGGTAAATAAGAAAGTATGAAAACCACCAAAAGAAAAAAAAATACTGAAAAATAATTAATAAATAAAAATGTAGTGAAGAAAGGTTACGATTCATCGAAGGAAAAATAGAATGAAAATATAAAAGAGTTTGAAGAATATTATAAAAGAAGCGAAATAGATAGAGAAGAAAGTATGAAAATTCACCGAAGAAAGAATGACGAAGTATTAAATATAGAAGAAAAACATTATTAAAATAGCTAAACAAAACAAAAAAAAATTTGCAAGTGCATTTTAAGTCGAAAATCGAAAACATGGACACATAAATTCTAATGAAACAATCCTGAAAGAAGAAGAAGAAGAAGAAGAAGAAGAAGAAGAAGAAGAAGAAGAAGAAGAAATAGGGAGTCATGTAAGGTGTGGCGGGGAAAAGCTGGTAAAGATTTAAAATTTCAACTGCCAATGGCAGAGAAAAGATCAATATTTAGAGAATCATGAATAAATACATTTTAAATTCACTTGTCGTCTGCTATTTAAATAAAAACAAATAACCTGTTTTCTTTGGCGTTAGATTTTTGCTTTCTTGACTTGTTCTGAAAGCAAATAAATAAGACTGAAGGAGATTAATGAACATTTGAAAAATGATACTTGAAATTTGAAGTGATATTTACTAGAAAGTTTGTGTGTGGGTGTGTAAGAACTAAAATTTGCAACAAATAGGGACATCTGTCTTTTTGTTGGTTACTTTTTGGGATCGAATTTTTGAAAGGCACTCACTTAGCTTTTTCTTTGTTATATTTACTTTTATTGCTTTTATTTATTTATTTTTCTTTTACGAATTTTTTCTTCTTCATTTTTCAACCTGACTTCTGTTTTTAAAAATCATATTTGCTTTTTAAATATACTTATTTTTTCTTTCAGTTCTTTTTTTAACTATTAGGATTTCATTCTTTCTTTCTTTCTGCTTATTTCTATTAATATTCTATTCATTCTTTTTTCTTTTTCTTCATTTCTTTTTTCCAATGATATTATCCTTTTTATTTCTTTTTCTTTCTTTCTTTCTTTCTTTCTATTCAGTTTCCTTTCTTTCTTTCTTTCTTTCTTTCGTTCTGGAGAAGTTTTCCCACTAAAGGTTATAATCGTGCTATGTCGGTTGCTAATCGACTTAACGCACCCTAAATGTTAGGAACTTGGTAATCTTCCACTGAAGCTGACTCCTTAGTATTTGGCTAACTGCCGACTAATATCAACTGTCTTAGTCCAACTATGTCCAAACAAGAAGTAACTAGTAATTTTACTGAACTCTAATAGAACTCTCTAGAACTTCTAAGAACTCCTAATAACTTTCCAAGAACTTCCTCCGTTAACTTCCTGTTAACTCTTATTAATATAAAAGGGAGATTCCCTATCTGAGGGAATACCCGCCTTGCACATAACACTTTATGTCTTTCTTTCTTTCTTTTTTTCTAGCGGCAGTATCTTTTCATTCTTTCTTTGTTATGTCTTTCTATTGGGAGTTTACTTTTTCTTTCTTTCTTTCTTTCTTTCTTTCTTTCTTTCTTTCTATTGGCATTTTCAGGTCTTTCTTTTTCTTTTTTTTCTTTTCGTTGCTTTCTTTCTTTCCATTTGTAGTGTTCTTCTTTCTTTTTCATTTCTTTTTTCTTTCCATTTGTAGTTTACTTTCTTTCTTTTTTCTTTTCATTTATATTTTCCTTCTGTTTCATTTTACTTTCTTTTTTTTATTTCTCCTTCTGTGTGAATGATTTATTACTTTATTTCGATTCTTTCTCCTTTTATTTCTTTCAATTTTTCATTCCAATCATTTTTTTCTATCTTTTTCACTATTTATTCTGTCTTTAACTTTTTTTTTAATCATCTCACCCGAAGCAAGGCATTCCACTGCCACTATTGTGCATGGGGCTACATAGGGGAAGGTAAAGAGAAGGAGTGGTTAGACATAGGGAATGTCGGGAGGAAGGTGACAGATGAGTAAGGATAGCGAGGATGAGGGTTGGGCAGATGGGAAGAGTGTTTGATAGAATGGGAGCAGGTTAGTGTGTTAGGAGGTGTCTATTGACCTTACATTTAAACTCCTGGAGATTGTAGCCGTCGGGGAAGCAATCGTGTGGAAGAGAATTCCACAGTCGGGAAGTGCGAGGAAAGAAACTGTTGGAGTAGAAGTTACGGCTGCATTTTATCGGTTTCACTGTAAAAGGGTGGGACCTAGTTGCTAATCTAGTATCTCGTTCAAATTCGTATTTAGGGGCACTCTTTTCATCTTTGAAATACTTAAGACTCCATTCTTTCAGTAATCCGTGAATGTTTTTCCCCTTTTATTTCTTTCATAGATTCATATTTATTTTGTGTGTGCCTGTCTCCTTCTTTATCCTCTTGCCCTTTATTTTTCTTCATTCGTTCCTCCTTTTCCTGTGTATGTAGCTTTTTACACTTTTCCTCTTTTCCTGGTCTTTCTCTTTCATTAAGCTTTTCTTCGTTTCTTTTCGATTTTCCTTTACTTGACTTTTTTTCTTCTCGTTCCTTCAATACTTTCATTTGCTTTCCCATTTTTCTTTCTTTTCCTTTTCATTTTTTCTTTCTGTTTTTCATTCTTCCCCACTCTTCTTACAAACGATGTTCCTCTTTGAAAGTTCACTTCTTTTATTCTTTTATCTTCCTTCGTTTTTGTACAAGTACACATTTGTGGTGCAGTGGATATTGGCTCGGAACGAGAAATCTGGGAGCCGAGTTCGAATTCCAGTTGAATTCATTGCATTCACTTACGCGCAAATACCCTTGGAAAAGGTATTAAGCCGTCTCTTCCTTCCAGTTATGGGTTAAATAACAAAACAGATTGAGTTCTATAGCCTTGGCTGGCAACCAGTCTACAGCAGAAATCAATGGCAACCTACTGCGGAATAATCTTCTGCCCAATCAGTCATGTCTCTTTCGAGACATGATCGCCCAAGCATGTTTCACGTATGGCACTTAACTGACCGACTGACATTTTACCATAGGATGAGTCGTGGTACGGTGGAATATCGGTTCGGAACGAGGAATCAGAGAGCCAAGTTCGAATTCCAATTATATTGGTTGCATTCATTTACGCACAAATACTCTTGGGAAAGGTATTAATCCGTCGCTTCTCCCTCCAGCTATGGGTTAAATAACAGGACAGATCGGGCTCTATAGCCTTGGCTGGCAACCAGTCTAATGCAGAAAGTAATGTCAACCTACTGCAGGACAATCTTCTGTCCAGTCAGTTATGTCTTTTTCGAGACATGATCACCCTAGTGTGTATCACGTATGGTACTTAACTGACTGACATTCTATCATATTTACATTTCTACCATTGTATTCCTGTAGCTACAATCTTAATGGAGTTCAAAAACACCTGCACAGCCTTGTGGATGATAGATTATTTTTTACCCAGAAACCGATTTTTCCACAGACAAATCATCAGAAGTCTTTCTATCGATATTTTCATGGCAAATATTCTGACACGCTATCATTCTCTCGCCACTGGCCTTCTTAGCAAATACCCGCCTTGCACAATGCGATGAATATCACAATTCTATTCATATTCTATTAGTAACAAAGAAATTCCACTTGTACGGATTCTTCCAAAGACTCACTACATTGTGGAAGAAACTTCCGAGAGGATGTTTTCCCAATCACAACAATTTTAAAATCTTCTAATCTAGGATTAACCGTTATTTATCCTACATATCCTTCATAAACAACACTACTTTCCCCTCCTCTTACATACATACAACAATTTCATTCAGCAACTGTCTACATTGAGGGGCTCTTAACCTCTTCAGGTATTGAGCTAACTATTATCTATCCTGCATATCCTCATAAACAGCACTTCTTACCTCCTCCACTTACATTCATGCAACAATATAATTCAGTAACTCTCTACATTGAGGGGCTCTTAACCTCTTCAGGTATTGAGCTAAATATTATCTATCCTGCATATCCTCATAAACAGCACTTCTTACCTCCTCCACTTACATTCATGCAACAATATGATTCAGTAACTCTCTACATTGAGTGGCTCTTAACCTCTTCAAGTATTGAGCTAACTATTATCTATCCTGCATATCCTCATAAACAGCACTTCTTACCTCCTCCACTTACATTCATGCAACAATATAATTCAGTAACTCTCTACATTGAGTGGCTCTTAACCTCTTCAAGTATTGAGCTAACTATTATCTATCCTGCATATCCTCATAAACAGCACTTCTTACCTCCTCCACTTACATTCATGCAACAATATAATTCAGTAACTCTCTACATTGAGTGGCTCTTAACTTCATCAGGTATTGAGCTAACTATTATCTATTCTACTTATTCTCATAAACTGCACTTCTTACCTCCTTCTCCGATGCTCACGCAACAATCTTATTCGGTATCCCTCTACATGGAGTGGCTATTGGCCCTTTTTGACAAGTATTATCAATCTGGCAACCATGAAAAAAAATACATTAAAACCCTACCTTTTTGGTATTATAAAAAACCCACAGAGATTGATATACCGTTAAACAAAACTCAAACTCAAACGACTACAACACCAACACAATCTACGGTATGGTTGCAGGTTGGATATTATTGAAACGAAAAATGATGACCATGGGATGAATTGTTGGTTAGAAAAATTAATGTTTCTTTTTTTGTTTAGCGGCATATCAATTTTTTATGGAGCATCTAATGCCGAAATTTAATTTCCTTGGAAGCATTTAGTAATTTTATTGACAAAAAATGTATTTTTTACTATGAAAATGCATTGATGGTATTTTTACTATAAAAATGCATTTTTATACTTTCATAGAGTTTTGACCAAAGTTTGGGGGTTAAATATTTGCCCATAGCTGGGGCTCTAACATGTGGTACCACCCCAGGTCAGGGTGGACCTGGGAACAACAGCAATTAAGAGGTGATTCCGTGTTCCTCAACGCACATGCATTTCCTATAAGCACATTTTTGTTTTCAGTTTTTTTTTCTACAAATGTCTTTCTTTTTCTTTTTTTTAGAACAATTTTTTTTCAAATACCATTTATACCCGTGTCTCGTGCGACTGCTGGTAGTACGTATTCTAATTTTATCTCGTGTATGATACGAACACTGAAACTTAGCTTCAAAATTAAGTCTACAAAAATTGCATGATGGTATATTCTTAAAACACAAGTATCCAGAAATCGAGAATAATTAGTTATTTATGAACGAACTAGCAGTATAGCCCGGCGTTGCTCAGGTGTAATGAAAGCTTTAAAACTAATCCATGGTCCTGGAGATCAGACTCTTTGGACGTTGGCACGAAAGACTAAAAAGCAATAGTTGTTTCCAGTTAAAGCGAAACCGTCGACTGAAAGAAAAATGAATGGATGTAAGTCAAATTTTGATTTCCTGGTATCGATATCAAATTTTTTTTCGTCGTAAACTGAATTTTGAAGGCTAAATAAGTCCTCTGAGTAAATGGTATCATGGCTGAGACTAAGAACTACAATTATACCTACTTAGAGCTAAACCCGAGGCAAAAACTAAAATAAACGGGCTGAAAAAATTACAGACATACAGGCAGATAAGCAGGCACACACACAAACATCTTGCCTTATATATATATATATATATATATATATATATATATATCCGAGTGAGTACAGAACAAGGAAAGAAAATTTTTTTTTCCGTCCAAAACATTAATTGAAAACAGTGCTCGATATATGATGTATAGAGCTGTGAATATATATTATCGATTTTCTGCACTATTGTAAGAACTGCAACCTTGAAACTTCTGAATATCGTTTCTTATGTCTTTGTCTATGAGTGTATCAAATTTGATTAAAATCGGACCACTCCTTCTATAACCCGATTTTTTCGATTATCGATTTTCGATATTTATCGGAGGTACCTCGACACAAAACCTAGCTAAGAACACACGCAGACGCTTATAGTACAACTGTGTAAAATTTCAAGAAAATTGGTTCAGCCGTTTAGGAGTCTATAGGTAACGGACACACACACACACACACATACACACACACACACACAGACAAAGTTCCATTTATAAATAAGTTTAGATTTTCTTTTCTTTTTTAAATATGATAAAATTGAATTACGTTGGAAGTTCTCACATGAACAGAGAAAGATTTTTGACATACAAAGAATCACCTTTTAAAATTTGAAATGCAGTTTGCTGCTAAAATGCATAAAAATATTTGGACATAAAACAAACAACAGCGTTGTACAGAGATTAATGTTGAGATTTAATTCATGTGTGAAAGGAAAAAAAATCTGGAAAGCCACGTAAAATAGAAGATCGCATTACTTTGTATATAACCGAGTTTACCAAAAAGTCTGTCACGCGATAAAAGCACACGTTCTCTCTTTTGTCTCTTCTTTCTCCTACTTTTCGCCGAATACAAAGTACCTTCACCGTAAGTAATACAGATCATAAGCGATTTGTTTCTTTCGTGTTTTCTACTTTACGGTAAACGTTTGATTGCGTGAAAATAACCAGTAAGCTTTTCTTTTTTTTTTTTTTTTGGTGTGGGTGTGGGTGTGGTTGGTCGGCTTTGATTGTTTCTTGTTTAGTTTTTCTTCAATATTTTGGCGACTTTGATGATGAGGGGAAACATTTTTAGTCATCAGCAAAAAAGAAATGAATATAACAGAATGGAAATGAATTAAAAATATATATGTATATTTTGGCAAACACTGATTTGTCATGACAATTACAAATAGTGAGAGATAATTGTCAGATAATTGTCGGAGGTGCGTTGTGGTGCATTGGATATCGGCTCCCAACGAGAAATCGGGGAGCGGAGTTCGAATTCCAGTTGAATTCATTGCATAAACTTACGCGCAAATACCCTTGGGAAAGGTATTAATCCATCTCTTCCTCCAGTTATGGGTTAAATAACAGAACAGATTGGGTTCTCTAGCCTTGGCTGGCAACCAGTCTGCCGCAGAAAGCAATGCAGGTTAAGAGGCTCATCCCTTGTTCCCTATTTAGGATGTGGTTTCCGGATTTCTCTTTTCCAATCTTCTCACTTTGTTTTTTTTTTTTTCAATTGGAGTAGAGCTATCTATCGCCCGGTTCACACTCCACCCTCGTCTATTGAACAGGTGAAGAGGCTCATCCCTTGTTCCCTGTTTAGGATGTGGTTTCCGGCTTTCTCTTTTCCAATCTTCTCACTTTGTTTTTTTTTTCAATTGGAGTAGATAGATCTATCTATCGCCCGGTTCACACTCCACCCACGTCTATTGAACAGGTTAAGAGGCTCATCCCTTGTTCCCTATTTAGGATGTTGGTTTCTGGCTTTCTCTTTTCCAATCTTTCCACTATTACGTAGCCCCCTGCACATCAGTGGCGTTACCGCCTTGCTCGGGGTGATACGATTAAAAAAAAATGGCAACCTACTGCGGGATAATCTTCTGCCCTGTCAGTCATGCCTCTTTCGAGACATGATCGCCCCAGCGTGTTTCACGCATGGCACTTAACTGACAGACTGAATTTTCACACAAAATTTGTTCATTTTCATATATTTTTTACAGTTATAACAGCAATAATGTGAAATTTAAAAATTTGTAAATTTGAATCATGCGTAATATAAAGTATGGTTAAAAAGTAACTATGACAAAACTGGAAAATTAATTTGATCTGATCATGACCGAGAGGTCTAAGACGCACCAGATCAATTGGTGGCTTCCCTTGTGTGGATAGGGGTCTCAGGTTCGAATCCTGCCGAATGACACATTTTCGTAACAAAAATTTATCGTAAATAATCAGGCCGGTATAAAAATAGAAACTGTTTGATTATAAAACAGAATATCTACATAAATACAAACATCGATCAAAAATAATGTTCAAACAAATAATTTCAAATTGTCGGTTGTTTATAAACAATCTCGTTAATTTCCGAAAAAAAAAATATATATATGTGTGTGTGTGTGTGTGAATGTGTGTGTGTGAATGTGTGTGTGTGTAACTAGAATTTTGTCTACTTTGGCGATAAGAGGCTGAATCCAGGTAAAATGAAGTCACAGGTAAAAAAGAACAAAACATTAGATCAAGTAAATGGTCCGGTCCACGGGAATCAACATCATTTATCCATCACACCGAATGGTGCACAGAGCAGCGATTTTTATGTTGCTGTAACAAACAGTTTATACGGGGCAGGGTTGTTAGCCCTGCACCCAATCCCCAAACCTGGAGGACAGGTGGACCATTCTTGGTCCTTACGTTTACAGCACCTGGTATTCCCAGATGGTCACCCATTTAAGTACTGACCAGGCTCGATGCTACTTAACTTCGGTGATCGGACGGGAACCGGTGTATTCAAAACAATATAGCCGTAGAACTGGAGTACACACTATTTATTTACATCAAAAGTCAGTATTATGGTAGTATTATCATAATAAAAAAAAGAGATAAAGCATCCATTGTAAATATATTAGGTCATGCATTTTACAGTCTGGTCTGCTAACCCTACCAAGATGAGAAATATCAACTTGTTAACTCTGAAATCCATCCCACCCTCGATGTACCGATATATATATATATATATATATATATTACCCAGTGTACAAGTCATGTATTGTAAGTTAATAACTGGTTTAAAACATTTTCCGTTTTATTACCATAATTGTTTACCTGAATTTCTTTAATACCCGTGACTTTAATACCGATTATAAATTGATGTGACTTTTATTGCTTAACCAAAATTGTGACTTTTTTCTGTGACTTTTTCTGGCCACGAAGAGGCTTAGATTTTCTCATGCGGTCACAATTTACAACGATTAACTCCTATCGCCTTTTATATACTTTTATTATTATTTTGCTTTAATCATATCACCCCGAGCAAGACGGTAATGCCACTGATGTGCAGGGGGCTACATAAGAGTAAAAGATTAAGTAGAAGAGAGTGAAGAGGAAGACGAACCAGTTAGAAAGGAGCAAGAGAAGGATGGGAATACAGGTGTGATGACAGTTGCAAAGGTAGAAAGAAAGGAAAGGATTTTTTTTTTTAATCATCTCACCCCAAGCAAGGCATTCCACTGCCACTATTGCGCATGGGGCTACATAGGGGAAGGTAAAGAGAAGGAGTGGTTAGACATAGGGAATGTCAGAAGGAAGGTGACAGATGAGTAAGGATACCGAGGATGAGGGTTGGGCAGATGGGAAGAGTGTTTGATAAATGGGAGCAGGTTAGTGTGTTAGGAAGTGTCTATTGACCTTACATTTAAACTCCTGGAGATTGTAACCGTCGGGGAAGCAATCGTGTGGAAGGGAATTCCACAGTCGGGAAGTGCGAGGAAAGAAACTGTTGGAATAGAAGTTGCGGTTACATTTTATCAGTTTCACTGTAAAAGGGTGGGATGTAGTTGCTAATATACTGGGTGGTGAAAGAACTAGAGTCAAGTGGTTAAGAGATTCCTTTTATATTCGTGATCTGAAGAGCTTAATCTATAATAATAAGATTTGAAAACAAAAATTTCTTTCTGTTCTCAGTGTCGATTCTTCAACTCCACCTTAATATTTTTTTGATATGCGAGAATACTAAATACAAGTAAGCAGCAATGTTAAAGATTTACAGCCAAAGAAAGACATGGGAGAAAAACATTTTTCAAATTATATTGTTTGTTGTTGTGACGGTTATTATTCTTCCTTTTCTGATTTGTTTGTCATTCAGAGACAACTTTTATAATTTTTTTTTTATTGATTTGAATGGCTTAGTCGATAAAATCTTTAGGTTTCTAGTGTCTTGTTCTGTTTTCCTTTAAGGATTAAAGTCAGAACTTATGACAAATGAAATCAGTATGCCTATCACGAGCTCTTGTGGGATTAACGGTAAAAATTGAGGCGTTTTTACTAAAGATAGACTGGGTTAGAAGAAGGGTGACGAAAGAGTAAGTGCCAAGGAGAAAAAACCCCCCAAAAGTAAATGTGTTTAAAGTAAATAAAGTGAAAAAAAGGAAAAAGAAACGTAGAAAGAAAGAAAGAAGATAGAGGCAAGAGAAAGTAATTGACTTACTTTAAAGTAAATGTGAAAGAAAAGTAAAAAAAAAAAAAGAAAATCGGTAGAAAGAAACAAAGAAAGAAAGAAAGAAAGAAAGAAAGAAAGAAAGAAAGAGTTAACAAAGTAATTCTGTTTAAAACAAATAAAGCGAGAGAAAAGAAAAAAAGAAGGGTAGAAAGAAAAAAAAGAAAGAAAGAAAAAGATTGAAGGAAGGAGAGAAAGAAAGAAAAAGGTAACAGAAAGTAATTGTGTTTAGAGTAGGTACTTCCACTCAATTCCCTAAAAAACAGTGTAGCATGAAGTTAAGTGTTCAAACTTAATAAAAACAAAGTTTTATCATCAAAACGTTTATGCTATTATTAAAAGGAAAGATCAATTTTTGTTGTCATTATTTTTTTCAAATTTGTTAATCCTTTCTAAAACGTTCGAAATTTCAGTTAAAATTTCCTTTTTTTTTCTTTCTTTTTTTTTTCTTTTCCGCCAGAAATTCACGCCATGTTGACGTAATATTACGGAAAACGTAATATTACGCAAGTCGATTTTTGACGTCGAAAGTCATATTAATTTGAAAATTCTTGCAAAAATCAATTTATTTTCTGATTTGAACGAAACTTTCAGAACTTATTTACAAATAAATGAAATTATTTATGCAATCATTACATTTAGAAAATCTTGATAAAAGTACTTTTTTTTACATCCATTAACCCCCATCTCCAATTAATTGCATTAAACTTATAGTAATACATTATCTATTATATATTATCTATACCAAATTATTTTTATTAGTTAAATGCAGAACTGATGAAAATCATGTAATTGTTTTGTTTTTGTTTTTAATTACGTGATCATTTTTCCGAAAATCTGCTTCGAATAGTAAAATCAAAAATGTATTAAACTTTTAATTGATTTTATAAATAATATAATTTTAGGATAACATATTTTGAAGAAGAAAAAAAAATTCAATGAATAATGAATTTTTGCAAGAATTGTTTTCATTTTTTTTCTTTACAAATTAAAGTTTCAAACATTTATCAAATTTCTTCCAGTTACTCAGTGTCTTCGGTTATTAATTCATTAAAAAAGACTTTATTTTCAGATCGAAAATTTAAAAGCTTAATACAAATCATTTAGAATTAAGATTTTTAAAATAATTTCTAATTTTTTTTATTTATGTTAAACTGGAATTTTTTTTTTTTACTGTGGAAACTTATAAAAGACTTGTCATTAAAAGGTCACGCGTTTCAAGAGTTTTTTCCCTTACAAAACGTTCACTCGAATTATGTCAATTTTTGGTCATCATACATCAAGAAGGATTGATAGGTGCTTTCATCACCTACTTGATAGATCAACGAGTCTGACGTTTGTTATTAAGAAATAACTTTTATTCTAAATTTCATGCGATAAACAAGTAATATTTGTTTCAAATCAGATTAATTTAACATTAAATTTGCTAATTTTCCAAAATAACGAGTGAGAATGTATATTTTATTTCTGCAAGATTTTTAAAACCGAGAATTAACTTTGTTTACAAATGTGTTGATCGCTCAAAAAATGGCCGAAAAATTCTAAATTTAAAAAAAAAAATTTAGATTCATATGAATATAACTTTTGTTTGAAATACACCAGAGTATTTCGCTTACTGGAAATAGTAAATTTAATCATTTAGCTTCCAATTGAGCTAAAATTAAAGTTTCAAGAAAACAGTTTTTATTTTTAAAAATTCAATTTAAAACTTAAGTATCGAAAATGAAGTGGAGGTACCTAAGAGTAAATAAAGAGAAATAAAAAAATGAAAAAAGAAAAGTGTGCATTGAATTAAAACATCAAATTTTGCCAAGTTTACCAAATTTATTTTATCGATTTCGGTACTCTGACCGAACATCGTAAACAGGAAAAATAAATGGAATCTTATAAGTGAATACAAACATTACTTACAGAATATTCAAATTCCAGTCGAGGCCTTTGCATCCGCTTCCACACAAATAGCTTTGTGAATGTTATTAATCCAACCTCTTCCCTACCAGAGCAGCCAGTTTAAGAGCAGGAAAGATTTCAAAGATGTATTTTTGTCGTTTGGGAATGCAAGACATGTCATTTCAACATGATCTTTGCAATTATGCCTGGTCGATTTGCCTGAATGTTCCTATCAAAACGCAAAAATTTCAAAAGATGGCATTATTTAACAAAAATATTTTTGGTCTGCATTTGTTTTATAATAGTAAGCTAGGTTAAAAGAAAGATGTGATTTTTTGTTGTTTACACATAATTAATCCAAAGTCAGGTATTTAAAAACTAAATAAATGGAAAAAGTTATACCCTGCGCTTGTTAGAATTATATTTTAAATTTTCCTGGAGACATGATGCACCGTTTATATTGTTTATTTGTTGTTGAGATCCTTTCTTTATCAGACCCAAAGCTCCAAATACAACAGGAAGAGTTTTAGTTTTTAAGTGCCACGTTTTTTCTCATTTTATCTCTATTTGCTTATTTTATCAAAAAGCTTTCGCAGAGATGTGCTTTTCATTAGGTGTGCTCACCTCAATCAGGGTGCAGACGTTTTTATTTCCGTTATTGATAACAATATCCGAGTTAGTTGCTTGTATTGATCGATCTGTGTGGAGAGAAAAAGCAGAAGATGGTAACATCGGCTCCCTCAACTTCAAATTCAGGATGATGTTCATATCAGTTTGCAGCTGTTTTATCCCGCAGTGATCTTCCAATGCAGCTATTGACATATAGTGGTTAAATGGGGCAGGAAATGGCTTGTAAATCTTAATGTCTCCTAAACAAAACTGCTCTCCTTTAACCACCACAGAGAAACTTTCATGTCAGCCATCAGCAACACACTGCGCCTACTTGGCCTCAGTTTTTCAACTGACCTGAAGTGGAATGGAATATATCTGATCTATAGCTGTATCTATTGGTAGGAAGTTTGGGTCTTTGTGTCGGGCCAGAAAGAATCCATCTTACTTATTTATAAATCCAACATTCGTCCGTGCATTGACTACTATTGCCATATCTCCTGCTATTCATCTTGAGGTTCTCGACACAATCCGAAGAATGTTCTGCAATGTAAACGGTCTGGACTTGGCATCTCGACTTCAGTCACTTTGTCACTCCGACATGACGTGGCTTCTCACTGTCTTTTCTACAAATATTTTCATGGTATCTGCTCTCACGAGCTTTTTTTCTTGGTGCCTTGTTCACGTGAATTTAACTGAGTTACTAGATTGGCATCTAGGTCCCAAACTTTTACTCTTGAAATTGTTAAATGCAACCGCCAATTCTGCTTTAACAGTTTTTTTCTCGCACTTCCAACCTTTGGAAGTCCCTCTCTGAAAGCTACAATCTCCAAAAATTTAAATGCAACGTCAATTGCCATCTTCTATCTTGAATTCAGTTAATCTTTTGTCCTTTCTTCAATAACCCCTGGGACCAAGTCTCCCCTCTCTCACTTTAACTACCCCCGCGAGAACTAGTTGCGGTAGCATCTTGTTTGGGATAAAATGATTAAAAAAAAATTTGAAATTGACATATCCAGACTAAACAGTTTCTTTTTACTCATTGGGTGTAAATATTGAGTATCCTGAGATAAGGTTATCAAGAGTTTTAATGTATCTGTCACAAAAACTAGATTTTGGATTCATACTATTATGTAAGACTTTGGATTGGTAGTTGCTTATAAGCAGGTTCTGGTCCTGTGCAACTAGAATGAACCCATGAGAGGATTACGGCCACATCACCTTGAAACACCAGTTTATGTACAATCAACGAAGTTAAGCAGCGTCGAGCCTGGTCAGTACCTTCATGGGAATACCGGGCGCTATAAGCTTAGATGAGCAGGTGATGTAATGGATAATGGTACGGAATCATTAATCGGTAAGCCGAGTTTCAATTCCTGTCAGGATCGTTATATTCATTTAGGAAAATGTATGAATCTATTTCTTCTCACCCCAGCTATGGATTAATTAGGAAGTCTTGTATCAATAAATCATTATTATCTAAATAAAAAAAAGTTTTACAATCTAAAAATATTTTACGAAAAAAAAAAAGCCAAAGAAAACAAATCAACCAATAACCCCTTCTGTCTTACCTTAAATCTTGTACTCCTTAGACCAACAGTTGTCAACATTTTTTAACCATGATGTGCTTAAGCATCACTGAAATCTAGATGCCCCACCATGTGACATGTAATTCTTATTATTCAATAGGGAGCTCCTATTCACGTAAAGGAAGCCTAAAAGAGCACAACTTAACTTTCCTCAAGATTTTGAGACCGTATAAATGCCATAGTATTATAATTTAATTTTAGAATTTTACAATACTTATAAAAAGATCGTGTCCGCGGCGGCGGGTAAGTTCACTTTAAAATAAATTAGAATGCTCAGAACCGACTTTTCAAGCTCGCATACGATAAGCATGGAATGATGAAAGAGTGCCTCGTCTACGTCTGTCGCTCTCCGTTTAAGGCGAGGCAATGATCGAAGGGAGCGGTCGGGGCCACTCGTATTGTGACGTTAGAGGTGAAATTCTTGGATCGTTGCAAGACGAACTGTAGCGATGGCGTGTGGCAAGTACGTTTTCCTCGATCAAGAGCGAAAGTCGGAGGTTCGAAGTCGATCAGATACCGTCGTAGATCCGACCGTAAACGATGCCGAGCGGCGATCCGCTGGCGTTCCCTTCCATGACCCGGCAGGTAGCCGCAGAAAACCAGAGTTCGGTTCCGGAAGGAATATGGTTAGAAAGATGAAACTTAAAGTAACTGACGGAAAGGTACCACTGGCTTATAAGTATTTAACTAGAATTAAATGATGTTCTGAATGGTGATGTCTGAAACACCGCGTAGTGTCTTGTCTATCTCTTGAGGCTTTTCTTAAGTTTCCCCGGAAGTTGTTGCCAATCAAAGCTAGAGAATTCAGTCTGCTCTGCTTTATTACCTACAGCTAGGAGAAAATTGTCATACTTTTCACAAGGGTATCTTTGTGAAAGTGAGTGTAATGATCTCAAGCAAAGTTTGAACTCGGCATGTTAGCACCATTTTCCACATCAATATCTGTTACGCTTCTTATAAATTCAATCTCAGTATCAAGGTACCTCCACTTTTTCGCAATAATTCGTGATACCTACGTTTAAAAGGTGAGTTTTGATAAATAAAAAAGCTTTCATTTAAGATTTACTATTTCTATTAAACATAATGCTCTGTTATGTATTGAAATTATATTGATTAAATCGATTTTTTAAATTTATTTAAAATAGCTTTAAATAGCCGTCTTTCATTGCAATGCAATTTTCTTTATTAAAAAATCTTCCCAAAATAAAATGTACTTTTTTGAAACTTTATTTGAGGAATGTTAACTGATTAAAGTCTAATTAATCTAATTTGAAACAAGTATTATTTACTTTAAGTTGAAAAAAAAACAACCGAAAAATGGATTTTAAAACGAACAGTAGTAGCGATTTACGTATTTTTCAACACTTGTCAAGCACCTTGTCAAGCCATGATAAGCTATTTAAATGTTAATTGGTGTCTATGGAGATTTATCTGTTAAAACTCGATTTAAGAAAATGGCTGATGAAAGTTTCTTATATAACTTTTAAATGCCCAGTGATATAATTTTAGGGAATGTTGAGGTTGTGACACTGCCACCCAGCTGGCTGGTTGGTTCGCTCGGGAACGGATCCTGCTGCGATGAAATCGAAACGGTACCAGTTATGTGGACGCTTTCAGGCCGCTGTTGGTCGTGATGATCTCGACACAGAAGCTGGTCCTTAAGACGTCTATTATAACAACGGACCTACTGCCCACGTTGTTATTTGATCTCAGAAAGTCACGTTGTGCAAATCCAGTAGCCGTATTTGTACCAGATCCAGACCGGACATTTGTGATTAAAATAAAATAAACACAGCACCAATAAATAAATAAATAAATAAATGAATAAGTTCGAAGACGCCTGGAGGAGTACGAAAGAAAGTCTTTATAATAATAAAAAAAATATTAATTACAAAAGCGGAAAGTACAATTGTCGGAACGCCAATTTACAACAGAGAGAATATTTGTTTAAAAATATCAGAGCATTCAATATTCAATATTCAAATAAAAATGTCTTTTCCAAGCTTCGTTAAAAATATCAGAGTTTTCAATTTCTTTTTAAAATATTTTCCATATTTTCTATAATCATAGCTGTCAATTCTTTATGCAACTTTAAGAACAACAAAGGTTCTTTCAAGTTCTTATCGGAGCTTAACGGAATTTACCGAATTAGAAGCGGCTAATGGCGGCGACGTGACGGTGGCGGTTGTTTTATCCTTATCGCCTGAAAATTCTTTCCCAACTCTAATTATTCTCGCTGAGTCTGTATTTTTATAACCGTCCCCAATCCTCTCGGGGGATCTAGCCGACTCAAAGCTTTTGACCAATGAGATTATTTTCCACCCACACGCTTCGCGGGTAGCCATGGCTCGACGAATGAAATATCAACAGCTCACATGACGTAATGTTTTTCTGTCTTCTTTCTTTCGATTACATTACCTGTCTTCCGATTCTACAATCTATTCCCAGGAACAACTGTTGAGACTCCGAAACGGCTGAACCGATTTTCTTGAAAATTTACACAGTTGTACTATAAGCGTCTGCGAGTGTTCTAAGCTAGGTGTTGTGTCAAGGTACCCCCGATAAATATCGAAAATCGGGTTATCGGGAAGGAGTGGTCCGATTTTAATCAAATTTGATACACTCATAGACAAAGACATAAGAAACGATATTCAGAATTTCAAGGTTGCAGTTCTTACAATAGTGCAGAAAATCGATATATACCTGCCATCCATTTGCTCAAGCCCATCAAGTATGACATGCATTGATTTCGCATGTCTCTCTTTCTCTCTATCCGTTTTTTGAGTATCAGATTCTCTAAGCCCTCCTTCCTCATTACATGTCACAGAAACTTCAGATGTCTTTTCCTGATGTTAACTATAAGTTTCCTCAAAGCTTTCTTGTTGCTAACATGATATTTTCATGAAGAACCACATTTCGATTGCTTCAAGTCTTTCCTTCATGTCTTACGGCCTATCGCGTTGAATACACCGGTTCTCGCTCGATCACCGAACTTAAGCAACGTTGAGCCTGGTCAGTACTTAGATGGGTGACCGCTTGGGAATACCAAGTGCTGTAAGTGTATAGTGACGTATGTGCGTTGTGGTGCAGTGGATATCGGCTCGGAAAGAGAAATCGGTGAGCCGAGTTCGAATTCCAGTTGAATACCCTTCATTCACTTAAGCACTGGTACCCTTGGGAAAGGTATTAATCCGTCCCTTCCCTCCAGTCATGGGTTAAATAGCAAGGACCCTGCCCTTAAAAACAAATCCCAATGAATCTTGATAATCGAAAAGAAAAAAGTATTACTAGACACAAAACTTACATAAAAAACAACAATAAATTGTTGAAAGAAAAAGGTATTACAAAAATAAATAAATAAAGTTTAGTTGGCAATAAATGACCCGCCGAGGTTGATTTGCCATAAAAACAAACCAACCAACCAACCAACTTTCCTTCATCTTCGATGAGATTGTCCAGCATTGGCTGCCATATTGAAGAACTGACATCATATAGCAGTCCAGTACTTTCTTCTTTGTTTCCAGTGAATTTTTCTCTGTCTCTTAACACTCTACTCAGTTTCTAGAATACATCCTTAGCCATGCCAATAAGCCTTCAGATCTCAGTGTCGCACTTTTCTTATTATATATCCCAGAAACTTCAGTTGAATTTTCTGATGTTAAGTATTTAAGTTTCCTTTTCGTTTCCATTCTCTCCAAAACCTCGTTGTTGCTCACATGTTCTGTCTATCGTATCCTCAGCATCCTTCTGTAGAACCACATTCGGTTGCTTCAAGTCTTTTCTTCATCTTTGATGAGACTGTCCAACATTCGCTGCCATATTGAAGGACAGACATCACATAACAATCAAGTACTTTGTTTTCAAGGACAGACATCACATAACAATCAAGTACTTTGTTTTCAAGGACAGACATCACATAACAATCAAGTACTTTGTTTTCAAGGACAGACATCACATAACAATCAAGTACTTTGTTTTCAAGGACAGACATCACATAACAATCAAGTACTTTGTTTTCAAGGACAGACATCACATAACAACCGTCTTTGCTTCCAACGAAATTTTCCTGTCTCTCAATACTCTACTCAGCTTTTTGGTCATGTTCGCCCAACGTCCTGTTCACATATTCCCTCGGTCTTTTGAATCGGAGTGGAGGTTTATCTCTTGTTTTCTGTTTAGGATTAAATTTCTGGTTCATTCTAATACCTTTTTAATTCTTTCTCACTCCCAGTAGCCCATTACAATTTATCATCTTGCTTAAAAATGAATCGATTAAATAAAGCAATAAGAATGGAAAATAAATAATAGTCTGCCCTCAAAATGTACTGGTCCATAGTAAACAAAAGTTTAACTTATGCATCTAGGAACAAATGAAGTAAGGAAGAACCATTGGAGTCTTAGTGGCATTATCGCCTTCCTTTGGATAAAATGATGAAAATATATTATTATAGTTTATAATGCTATAACTGTTTCATTGACTTTTCCTGGAAAGATCGAGAAAACAAACATATGCCGCCATATCAGTTGAATTAATTCGTATTCCATTAGTACAGAAGAAGTTCCACTCAAGAAACTTTATCTCCATAATTGTTACTTTGTAGAACAAATTTTCGAGGCAATTCTTCACCGATCACTATAACCATAACCTTTGAAATCTAGAGTTCATCATTATCTATACTAAATATCCTCATAATATACACTTCTTACTTCCCCTTATGTCCTTTTCAGCAATCACATTCAGTATCCTCTACCTTGAGTAGCTCTTGGTGCTTGTATTGGGCGAACAATAGTATAAAAAAAGGAGAAACTGGCCAATTATTAAAAAAAAAATCAAAAAGAAAAAAAATCGAAAAATAACGTTACCTACTTGGTTACGCACCAAAGAGAACATAATTCATTATGGGGTGCGGCAGTGATGCTACGGCTGAAAATATGTTGCCAACTGAAGAGTCATTATCGAACCCACATTAAAAGACGAAGAGAACCTTGAAAATACGTTGATATATATATATATATATATATATATATATATATATATATATATATATATTTGTTATTTTTGTTGTTGTTGCTGTTTTAGCAAAGTATTAGAAAGTGTTAGACTTTTTTTTCGGGTCGGGGTAGATGTCCGAGAAGACATCAAAGTTCTATTCGGAGATCTTCTTGAAGTACTTAGTGCTTCTAAATCGTTTTTCGCCCAATTAATTACACTCGTAAATTGACTTACAAATTTACTTTCTAATATACACGTATAAATGTATACGCATTAGTGAAATGGTGTGGTAGTCTGTAGACACATAGATTTCTTAAATGATACAAATGAAATTATCGTGAAGCATGCATATATATATATATATATATATATATATATATATATATATATATTATAAACATTCAGGTATTTTTGACGTACTTATGTCTATCGATAACTATCTACATATCCCTCACTGTCAGTATATATCTGTGTATCTGAATATGGCTCCTCCTGAATGAATATCAATCTTACAATAAAAATTAACGATCCTGACCCCCTCCTCTGCCAATATACTGATTATAACGGGGGCTATGCCGATGATATATGTATTCATAGTTAGGATAAGAATGATCTTGAACACAGAATCGACATATTCTACCAAGTGTTCCAAAAAATAGGACTGCAGACAAATCTTTCCGAAGTCGAAACCATAATCTGGAATGTAAGCAGAAATGGCACCCACACTGAATCCATCATTAAAATCCGTGATGTGAAATTAATAAATAGTACGCTTCAAATACCCCGATGTATGGATCAGTTATGACAAATTGAGTATTGGGGATAAGACATTTGAATATAGAACAAGCTGCGCTTTTCTTGTCAACGTACACCTGTCTACCTAAAGTGACAAGAAAAACGACGAAAAGACGAGGTGACCACGACATTCTACACATATGTGTAGGCGGGCTCATGAGCACATACATGAACAAACACACACACACACACACAATGTAAGAAAAATCAACCTTTCACTAAAAAAATGTATCTAAAAAAACAAACTAGAAATATGAATAGTTAATTGCTGGTACCCCCTGACGAGTGGATGAAGTGGTTGCCGTCTATTAAACTATGCAGTTAGAATACTGAAGGTAATACTAATCAGCTAAGTGATACACTTTATATTTGTATTAACACTCGCTCTCTCACTCTCCCTCTCTCTCACTTACTATATATATATATAAATATTGAAACATTCTACAATATATATGTATTTAATATTTTTTAATACAACTGTGTACTGGTCTAATTTAATTATGACCGAAAACTAACTAATTAATCTGCTCTTGTCTTACAGTTGAGCACTTTTATTGTCAATATATTTCAACAATAAATAATACAGGATTTACCGGACCGCACGGAGAAGAAAAATGCAATAATTTACATATCATATTTACTGAAAAACAGGCCTATTCTTAGCAGGCATTAATACATGCTGTGCTTCCTACAAACAGTTGAATAGTTTCTTACAAGAATGAGATGGAAAGCACTATTCTTCTTAAAAAATATGAAGAGAAAAAAATACGTGAATAATTTCAATTTTAAAACCAGGAGTTACCTCGCTACAATTAAAGAATTAATTAAATTTGAAAAAAATATGATTTCCCTAACAGACTAAATCAAATATAAAAAACCAACTTCCAAAAACTATTAAACACTGAAGTGAAAAAATAACACACACACACACACACACACACACACACACACACACACACACACACACACAAAATATCCTTATTAAAGGAGACAAATATAACAACATATATAAAATAAGCCCAAAGGAATACGAAAAAAAAAAATGAAGAAATCACCAAACTTTACAAAAAAGCTCCCTATTCCTATTATTGAAATTTTCAACGAGGAAACTAAAATAATTGCACAAAAGTTGGATTTAAGCAACAAGATACAAGTTTCAATCGGTATGCAAATTTTCCTAAAGATAAAAGACCGCAAAGATAATTTTTCCAATAGCCCCTCGTTCCAGCTTATAAACCCAACAAAAACTGAATTAGGTTTGATAAGCTATCAAATATTAAAAAAAAACATATATGCCTTACTGAGAATTGCTACTCATACCAACCAATGGAAAAAAACACAGGTGATAGTATTTCTTTGTTTCAAAAAATTAAAAACAAAAAGAAATATACTTTCATAAAATATGACATAAAAACTTTTACCCATCAAGATCTGAAAAAGGCTCAATGAAAGCGTTAAATTTCGCTAAACGGTTCATAGATATACCATCTGACCATATAAATATAATTCTATATTGCCGAAAATCCTTACTATTCCACAATGGTTAAGCATGTATTAAAAAATCAAAAAACGGCATTTTTGATGTATCACAAGGCTTGTTTGTCGGAGCCGAAATTTCAAAATCGAGAAGAAAAATACAAATTCTAAGTAAAATTAATGAAAAAATCTACATAAACAACCACGGATTATACAGAGATGACGGATTAATGATAGCACCGGACAATAAAAGAGAAAATGACAACATAAGATAAATGCTTTTCAAACTCTTTAAAGAACTAGGTTTTGAAATAGTAATTGAAACAAATAAGAACGTAGTCCAATATTTAGATGTAGAATTTAATTTGTAAACTGGTAGTGTCTCTCCATATATGAAAACAAACACAACATTACAGTACGTAAAACACAATATCTAACCACCAAACAAAATCATAGAAGAAAAGAGTGCAGCCGATCAAAAAATTTGCCAAACAAAGCAATCTTCGATGAAAAGAAAAAAGATTATGAAAATGCTTTAAAAGAATCTAGCCTTAAGAACAATATAGAATACGAACCTCAACCAAACAAACAAAAGAAAAATAATAATAAAATGTGAAACAACATTCGGCTCAACCCACTGTTTAACTTAGAAGTAAAATCCCAAATAAAACAAATATTTCTAAAATTAATTATTAAGCACTTCCCAAAATACTCAGAATTACACAAAATTTTCAATAGAGATTCAATCAAATTACATTATAGCTGTACTAGTAATTTAGAAAATTACATTAACCCCCCCCCCCCCCAGAAACCTGAATAACAACGTACAAAATAACATCATTAACAAGAAAGGTAACTTCAGGGACAAAAGCAAATGTCCACTTAATCATCATTTATCCATCACACCCAATGGTGCAAAGGTCAGCAACTTTTTGTTGGTGTAACAAACTGTTTTTTACATGACAGAGTTGTTAGCCCTGCACCCAACCCCCAAACAAACCTGGAGGACCGGTGGACCATTCTTGGTCCTTACATTTACAGCAGCTGGTTTTCCCAAATGGTTTCCCATTTAAGTACTGACCAGGTTCGACGTTGCTTATACTTCGGTGATCGGACGGGAACCGGTGCATTCAACACGATATAGCCGTAGACCAATAACGGGCTTAATACAGAAATGGTTATTCACAAAACAGAGGTACATAACACAGATGGACAAAGAAAATATATATTTGGGGTCAGCCAAAGACAGTTTTAAAACTAGTTGAAATAAGCATAAATCTACATTTAAACTGGAAAACATCAAAAATTGTACCAAACTGGCTAGCCACTTGCGGAAATTAAATCTGAAAAATGGAAAAGACCCTGGCATAACTTGGAGTATAGTTAAAATAGCCAAATCAGATAAAGGTGGCAGTGTATGCAGATTGTGCGAAAAATTAGCTATTATGTTATTCCTAGAACGAAACAAATTACTAAATGAAAGATCAGAAATTATGTTCATTTGTAATCATACCTACAAATACATTTTTTTTTTTTATAAGCGTTTCACCCCGAGCAAGGCATGTCACTGCCACTACTGTGCAGGGGGCTACGTAGAGTGGAGAAAGGCTGATTAAATATAGGAAATAACAGAGGGTGGGTGATAGGCGGGTGAGGATACCGAGAATGAGGGTTGGGTAGATGAGAGTGTTGTGAGAATAGTTGGGAGTTAGTGTGATAGGAGGTGTCTATTGACCCTACATTTAAACACCTGGAGATTGTAACTGTCGGGAAAGCAGAGTTGTGGAAGGGAGTTCCACAGGCGGGAAGCGCGAGAAAAGAAGCTGTTGGAGTAGAATTTACGGTTACATCTTATTTGTTTAACTGTAAAAGTGTGGGACCTAGTTGCTAATCTAGTATCTCGTGTAAATTCGTGCTTAGGCGGCACCAGTGATCTAAGCTCATCGGAGCAGAAGCCATGAAAGTACTTGTAGAAGAGACACAGGGAAGCTACATCACGCCGGTGTGAGAGCGGCTGCAGCCGGTCTGCCAAGTCAGTATCAACCACGTTACAGATCCTCCTTTGTATTTTGTCAAGAAGCCCAAGGAGAGCAGCAGGGGCAGCAATATTCAATACACGGGCGGATGGTAGATTTGTATATGTGCAGAATAGTTTCAGGTGGGAAAAATTTCCGGGCCCTGCACAGAGGGAGCCGACTTTCATAGCAGCAGATTTGGCAATGGATTCAATATAGGTCCGCCGAGAGTGTAAGGCCAAGGAGGCGTAGTATTTTACTCTCTGGGAGGCTAGCCTGTCCCATGCTAATGGGAGGTAGATGCGATTGTCTATGGTGGTTAGTTGATAACAGCTTTGTTTTGGAGGCATTGAAATTTACCAACCATTTCCTACCCCAGGTCACTACGGATTGGAGGTCCCTTTCAAGTGCGGCAGCGAGGTTCACTTTGTCATCCAGACCTGGTTTCTGATCGATGCGGGAGTAGATTGTTGTGTCGTCGGCATACATGCCAACTTGGGATCTAATGGTGTCGGGGAGATCATTAATGTAGATCAGAAATAGCGTGGGACCTAGGATAGAACCTTGAGGGACGCCCGCGTTCGTCTGGTAGTTTTGGGAGGCATGCCCATTTAATACCACCTTTAATGTGCGGTTAGAGAGGAAGGACTGGATGAGGTCAAACAGATGTCCAGTTATCCCATAGCTCCGCAGTTTGCACAAGAGGCTAGCATGCCAGACCCTGTCGAATGATTTGGAGATATCCAAGGCAACGGTTCGGGCTTCACCATTCTTGTCGAGTGCCTGGTATATGTACTCGGTAATGGTCATTAGCATATCAGCAGTAGACCTGGTGAAGCGAAACCCATACTGTTTGTCAGAGAGAAGCCCGTTGGTCATAAGGTGCTGAATCACCTCGGCGTTGATCATGGCTTCGAAAACTTTGCCAAAGATTGGAAGGAGACTAATAGGTCGGTAATTGGCGGGGTCTGAGGGTTCGCCAGAATTCTTAAATATAGGTACTACGCAGGAGGACTTCCAACAGGCAGGAAAGCAGGAAGCAGATAGGCAGAGGTTATAGAGTTTAGAGAGGACAGAGGAGAGTTCTGGGGTACATTTCTTCAGTACTATGACTGGGATTCCGCCACCGCCGCTCGCTTTGTGTGGGTCAAGTTGCGCAATTATCTTGGCGACCAGCGAGGGTGAAATGTGGACGTTATTTAGTTGAGCCTTAGTTCTGGGTGGGAAGTCTGGTGTAGGTATTCCTAACGAGTCCAGTGTCGAATTGGTTGAGAATTTACGGGCAAAGCATTCAGCCTTGTCGGCTGGGGAGGTGAGAACTTCAAATTCATTGATTAGTGGGGGTATTGAAGTCTTGTTCCTGCTGAGCACGCTTTTGCAGAGACGCCAGTAATCTTTGGAGCCAAACTTAGAGGATGCTATGCGTTGCCTAATTCTGGTAGCAAACGCCCTCTTGGCTTCGTTCAGTACTTTTTTACACTTGTTCCGTGCTGAGGTGAAAAGGCGCCTGTTTTGGTTCGACGAGCAGCTTCGATAGAGCCGGAAGAAATGGTTCCGGTGGGCAATAGCGGCCGAGCAAGCGGGTGAGAACCAGGGGGACGAATTAGGTTTTAGTTGGAATTTTCTGGCAGGGATAAAAGCATCGATGCCAGCCTTAACCCAAGAGGAGACTTCGGAGGCACAGTCTTCGACAGGAAGATCAAAGACGTTGTTCCAGGGGACGTCGCAGAGGAAGTCCCTGAACGAGTCTCAGTCGGCTCTTTGGTAGCAGTATGATATTCTGCTGGTCTGGTTTTCTTGGGTAGAGTTAGTGCGGATTGATATGTTTACGGAGACTACGGCGTGGTCAGAGTTTCCAAGGGGGTAGAGTTGCCTGGTAGTGCAGGAGTCTGGGATGGAGGTAAAACAAAGGTCGAGTAAAGAGTCCCTTCCGTTAGGGTTTTTAGAGAAACGCGTGGGGAAGTCCACCACTTGCGTTAGAGCTTGGGCTATTGAAAAGTGTATGGTGCGGATCCCAGCAAGGTCGGTGGCTGAGTTTTCAAGCCACTTGGTGTGGTGGGCGTTAAAATCGCCAAACACAAATATATGGGCAGATGGGTGAGAAGAAATGGCCCTGTCGATGTTAGTCGAGATGCAATCAAGTAACGTACAGTCAGAGGAGGAGGGGGAGCGGTAGAGGAAGAAGAGATAGCGAACCGAGCTTAGAAGTGAGAGACGGAAGCACATGAAGGAATGATCAAGGGATTCAAGAGATGTGACCCTAGCTAGGGGGAGTTGTTCGCTGACATATACACCAAGCCCATGCATATGGACATTGGAGTCCTTCCTGAAGAGAGGAAGGTAACCAGGAACGAACAGCTCTGAAGAGGGGATAGAAGGGTCAAGGTTAGTCTCACATATAGCTCAGATATCGGGTGAGTTAGTTAGAAGGAAAGACTCTACACTATTAAAGTTAGTGCGAATACCTCGTATATTTGTGAAGGTAACGCAGATAGGTTTGGGCGATAGGATCATACAAACATAGATGAAAGTTTGCAGAATCCTTAAATAACTCCTCCCTAATTTTGAAAACTTTTCGGCTGTTTGAAAATTCCAGTTGCGCGTTCCTAAAACATTCCTGCTCAGGCGTTCGAAAAACGGAAAAATCATTTATTGTAAATTGTCTGAAGATACCGAAAGGTTGAAACCTAGTTTGTGGAGATAAATCATTTCCAATAAAAAATATTCAAAAGATGTACAATATAAATGTATTGAATACTTTCTAATACAACTGTGTACTGATTTAATTTAATTATTACCAAAAACTAACTAATTATATTGTGTTAAATTGTAATGGTGTTTAGTGGTGTTTTTCAGGGGTTTACTGGGTTTACTGGCATTTTAGACAAGCAGAATTGTGTCATACAGTGCTCGATATCAAAATAAGGATAGAGCGTTATCAAAATTGATGTGAAGAAAAGACACCAAACAACACTGAAGAGTAAACACATTACAATAATGTCTTCACGAAACTTGGAAGTCAGCATGACTGAAATAACACTGATCAGCTTAATGACAAATTTCTCCACATTAATTCTCTCTCTGTCTCTCTCTGCCTATATATATATATATATATATATATATATATATATATATATATAGGAGTGAGTACAGAACGAAGAAAGAATTTTTTTTTCCCGTCCAAAACATTAATTTAAAACAGTGCTCGATATATGATGTGTAGAGATGTGAATATTTGAATATCGAATATTTGAATATGTATATAACTGTGAATATGTGAATATCGGCCTGGTAACAACAGATACCAATAAATCAAACACTGGCCAACCACGACGCCGTCCTAAAAATTCTTAAGGTCAACAAACAAGATAAGTTCCCCAATCACAAAAAGAAACACACACAAACACACAAAACTGACCAAGTAATCAAACCCCTCCACACACCACGTTTCTTCGAAATTTATTTTTTGCTTAATTTATATGACAACTTATTCATCGCACTATATATATGTATATATATATAATATCCGAGTGAGTACAGAACGAAGAAAGAAATTTTTTTCACCGTCCAAAACATTAATTTAAAACAGTTCTCGATATATGATGTATAGAGCTGTGAATATTTATTATAAATTATGTTTTAGAACATGTACATAATTTTTTCTATATATGTCCTCTCATCTACAATCATATGTTTGTTTCAACGTTGGGTGTCCAACATTTCGTCAGGAGGAAAAAGCAAGAGTTGGAATCATCCGCTGTTTATGTTTGGTTCGTTGTTGTTGTGTGGTTGACCCAACCGATAAAAACGTACATTTCAACAGATAATGCCATTAATCAACAATTTCGCACTTACACACCAAGTTCTTCAAAAGTCTAACGGTCAAAACGGAAGACACACTCCCTTCATTATCAATAACCCCAACCAACCCCACAACAACAATGAACCAAATATAAACAGCGGGTGATTTCAACTCTTGCTTTTTCCTCCTGACGAAATGTTGGACACTCAACGTTGAAACAAACATATGATTGTAGAGGATATACAAAAAATTATGTACATGTTCTAAAACATAATTTATAATATATATATATATATATATCAATTGTACATTGCGACACAGAAATTTCTATGTTTCGAGATAGATTCTCATCATCAGGCAATGTTGAAGTTAGTTGTGCAGATGATTTACATTTAAATGACAAAAACCTTTCGTTTGCTGTGAATGTATGTAGGTGTTTCTTTTGGCTAATAAGAATGGGGATTCATTTTGGGATTTGACCCCAAAGAATACATACTAACCAACTTTTTCTCTTTTTTTCTCTTTTTTTCCTTTTTACCTCCCTCATCTTACCCTTTTCCCTTGTTTCTTTTCCCTCCTTGATGGTCAAGATGTTAACCTGCCTTTAACCTGATCTTATCTTTTTCCCTTCTTTCCCTTCAGTTTTATTGCTTTTGATGTGATATCCTCATTGAGTACCAATTCTATATTTTTTATTTCTTTATCATTTTTAGTCTATTTATTTATCTGTTGTAAAGTTTATTTAAAAAGGAAAAGATTTTTAAAACCTAAAATATAATATATATATATATATATATATATATATATATATATATAAATAAGGGAAAAGCTACACATTCTACAGTATCCCAACAGTAGCGATCTATTAAACCGTAGAGACGAATTAGCAGTACTATGCAAACATCGCAAATATTTCTCGCTAAAATTTAAATAAACAAATAAACACCCCACCCACGAAATCCCACCAAAATGAAAAAATACACATAACCAACCCTATTAATAAACAGAAAAAAAAAGAAAACATACCATTCCAGCTACAGTCAAGCTACAGTAAAATAGTAGAAAAATAAAAGAAAATATCGACACTGTAAAAAAACTAAAGAACAAATAAAAATACATACCCTAATACAAAATAACCAAAATTAAAGAGGAAGCAACCAGCCCAAAAACAAAACAACACCTCCCAACCCCTAAACCAAATAACAACATCCACGGCGCCACCAGACAAGATAAATAGGTAAACAGATCCTGAACATAGCCACCCCACCAAACGCTTAACCCTAAGACGTTAAAAAGGTCAACAGAATTCAAAATACAGCCCAACCCCACTATCACCTAAAAGAAAACAAATCCAACACAAATAAATGGTCTTTTCAATTAGATAATTTTCATATCAACGAGATCACCTGAAGAATGAAGCAGCCTAGACACATGGCTAGCTTCGAAACGCGACATTTTTGTGTAGTGATACTATGAATTTATAAACCATTGTAACAACTATTACAATATAACGCTCTACATTTGTATCGAGCACTCTTTATAAAAGTAAATGCATGAACAACAGGTAAAAAAAACTATGAGTTCCACAACTTAGTTACAATACTATATATATATATATATATATATATATATATATATATATATATATATACACTACCGGTCATATTTATTAAAAGAAATATTTCATACTATTTTAAAAGAATTGATGTATTTCATACTATTCCCAAGTAGATAATTGTAATTGAAAATAGAATGGTTCTTTTGTTATTATTACTATTTTACAAGCCAAGGAAGCAAAGATGAAATCGTCCGAATCACCCGAAATTTTCTTCTTTCTTTCATTGATGAAACTGCGATATAGGTAATTATTAAATATTTATAAATTCATTTGATGCACATGTTATTGTTCTGTATTAACAAAATAACCATTCTATTTTCATTTACAAATGAAGACGATGGTTTCTGGCGTACTACATATGCGTTGTGGTGCAGTGGATATCGACTCGGAACGACAAATCGGGGAACCAATTTCGAATTCCAGTTGAATTCCTTGCATTCACTTACGCCCAAATACCCTTGGAAAAGGTATTAATCCGTCTGTTCCATATAGTTATGGGTTAAATAATAGGATAGATTAGGTTCCTATAGCCTTGGTTGGCAACCAGTCTATCGCAGAAAGCAATGGCAAACTACTGCGGGATAAACTTCTGCCCAGTCAGTCAGTCACGTCTCGTTCGAGACATGATCTCCTAAAGTGTGTATCACGTATGGCACTTAACTGACTGACGATGGGGATACGAGTGACAACCATCGACAGCTGACAGTCAATATCTGAAAAAACCATGTCAAACAAAACCCAGGTCAAACTGTCGGAAATGCTTCAGATAATGGGTGTCAGCATTTCAGCAATATCGTACCATCTCAAGAAAATCGACAAGGTGAAGCAATTCGATAAAAAGATTCCACGTGAACTTCGTTAAATTTAAAGAGTTCGATGCTCCATCTGCGATTTTCGAATGATCTATTTCTGGATCAAAAAGCAACTTGTGAATGGAAATGGGTCCTTTACGACAATCATAAAGTATCGGCTCAATGGATTTATCAGAACTGAAATTGCACTAGCAGAAGATTATGCCGACGAGCTGAAGGGTCAGCCATTGGCATTACAACAGCTTGAAATAAACAACGCTGAGTATTATTAAATAGAATTTATGTTAAACATTTATATATATATATATATATATATATATGTGTGTGTGTGTGTGTGTGTGTGTGTGTCTGTGTGTGTGTCTGTGTGTGTGTGTGTTTGAAATACGTTATTGTAACTATTTTAGCTGCCCGTTATTCATCGGTGTTGGTGTGCTTAAGTTTATTTCGACTAAAATATTAAGCGTTTTTCTTTCATCTTATAACTGTTGAAAGTACAGAGTATTGACTGAGCAGGAGGAAAGGGAGACACTTCGTTGCGACCATAATTGATCATACGCTTCCCTCGACAGCCATTTTAATGATGGCGGCGCATAAAACAGCGGCAAATATTTTAGTTGTTTTTGATATTTTTTTTTCTGCACTTATCGTTCATCAGAGCTAACCACACGCGTCTGCTTCCCAGGGAAGACGTCTTTTTACTGATTTCTTCTTTCTTTCTTGGCTTGCATTTTTTTTTTTCTTTTACTTTTCTGTTTTCTTTAATTATTCTTTTTCTTAGTTGGTTGTTTTTTCTTTCATGCGTTATTCTCTCTTTCTTTCTCTCGTTTTTTCTTTTTTTCCATTTTTCTTCTTCGTACGCTTTTTGCTTTTAGTAAATATAATTATATTTAGGTACCTCTACTAATTTTCGATAACTTGGTTTAAAATGAATTTTTATAAATAAAAAAGCTTTTTGAAGTTTCATTTTAGCTTTAATTGAAAGCGTAATAATTAAGTTTACTATTTCCATTGAACAAAATACTCTGTAGTGTATTTTTCAAACATAAATGATATTGATTGGAATCGGTTTTGTTTTTTTTCTAAAATAGCCGATTAGCGCCCTTTTTTTTTTGTCGTTTTGCATCTCAGTGTAATTCTCTGTATTATAAAATCTTTTAAAAATGAAATATACTTTCTGAAACTTTATTTGATGAATATTGGCTGATTTAACGTATAACTTACCTGACTTGAAAAAATATTATTTAAGTTTAGAATAACACCGAAATGTATTTTGAAAATAATTTTAAAAAACAGTAGCGTTGTTTTTTTAGTTTTGTCTTGTCTTGTTTTGTTTTGTTTTATAACCGACATCGCCATGCTTTACGTAATTGACAAGGCGTTGAGAGGTGATGTCATAATGATTGGTGTTCTACGGAGACTTTAGCTGTAAAACAAAATTTAAGAATATCACGTAACCGCCTTTTTTACATAATTTTTAAGTCATCTTAAAAATGTTGAAAATTATTCTTCGTAATCGAATTTTAGGAATGTTGACTTCATTGAGCTCATTTTCAGATAATGTTGTATATGGTCGACCATACTTTCAAAAATGAGCACGTTACATAATATTTTATGTACAAATTTATATTTTATGTATAAATTCCACTCCTGAAATTTTAAAAAATATTTAATCAGTCAGTTAAGTGCTATACTTGATACACGCTTTGGCGATCATGTCTCGAAAGAGACATGAATAGGCTGAAGATTTTCATGCAGTTAGTTTGCCATTTCCTTCTGCGGTAGACTAGTTGCCAAACAAGCAGGCCTTTCCTTCCTCATTACGTGTCCCAGGATCCAAGGAACCTCATTTGTCTCTTCCTGATATATATTATCAGTTTTCTTCTCGTTCGCATCTTTTCCAACACCTCATATTTGCACATGTGCTCTGTCCATGGTACCTTCAGCATCCTTCTGTAAAACCACGTTTCTGCTGCTTCAAGCCTCTCTTTCGTCCTTGATGAGATCGTCCAGCATTCACTTCCATACAGAAGGACAGATATCACATAGCAATCCAGCACTCTTTTCTTTGTTTCTAATGAGATTTTCCTGTCTCTCAGTACTCTGCTTAGCTTCTGAAATGCATATTTTGCCGTGCCAATGCATCTTTGGGTCTCCGTGTCACTTTTTCCATCCTCTGTCAAAACACTTCCCAGGTATTTTAATTTTTTTACTTGTTTTATTTTAGTTTCTTCAACTTGTAGTTGGCATATTGGTTACCTCTTTTTGCTGATGACCATATATTCAGTTTTCTTGAGGTTTGTGCTCAGTCCTGTCTTTTCAATTTCTTTTGCTAACTTCTGTAGAAGGTCTTGCATTTTTCTTTCCGTGGCTGATATCAGCACTGTGTAATCCATGTATCTTATATTGTTGAGATTGTGGCTGCCAATGACGAATCCTGGTAAAGGATTTATTTCTCTCATAATTGCTTCGCTGTACAGGTTGAACAGATCCGGTGAGAAAACACATCCTTGTAGAAAATGAAAAAAATGATGAGGACTGATAAGGAATGACAATAGGATAGAAGATGAAAGATAAAGTACGCAAAGAATAACGACCTTATAACATGTTGATGAAGGAAAATAAAAAACATGAAAGAATGTAGGTAATATAAGTTAAGAAAAAGACTGTAAGTTATGAAAAAAAAAAAAAAAAAAAAGGAAGACATTGAATTAAAATGAAGGAAACTGTGAAGTGAGTTAAAATGTGGGAATCCAGAAATAAAGGAGAGTAACGCAAAAGGGAAACGAAATGTATTAATCTTATAGATGGACAGGAAATCTAGAACCTGTCATCGCCTAATCAGTCAAGAGTCCGTCAAACCTTCGATCAGATAAACACGACCAATCGTTAATAATTTGTTGTATATTACTTTTTTATGCTATAAGTATTTTTTTTTAAATCAGCTTAATTTAACGTTCAATTTTCTAATTTTACTAAAATAAAGTGTCAGAAATCTTTTGAAATATTTTTAAAATCGATGAATTTTGTTTGTTTACAAATTTCTTGAAATTAAAAAAATGGCCGTTTTTAAGAAAATTTAAAAAATCGAAATTAAATGTGACATTCAAATCTATATAAATATATATCTGAAATACACCAGAATTATTTACGTAATTGAAATAATAAATTTAATCATTAACTTTTAATTAAATTTAAAATGAAATCTTCAAGAATGTTTTTTCATTTTAAAAATTTCTATTTAAATTTAGGTATTGAAAATGTATGCCGAAAAGTAGAGGTACCTAAAATTATTTAAAAATACACATTGATATCGTTTGATGATTACAGAGTTATTCAAATAAAGCAGTTTTGCACTTTTGAAAGTGAAAGTGGAAGCTGCTTAAGCATTTAAATCATTGATTCAGATTAAAGAAAAACTTTGCAATGCATGTTGTCATTTTTAATAGAATATTTTTAAATCGGATATGCGTTGTGGTGCAGTGGATATCGGCTTGGAACGAGAAACCGGGGAGCCGAATTCGAATTCCAGTTGAATTCCTTGCATTCACTTACGCGCAAATACCCTTGGGAAAGGCATTAATCTTTCTCTTCCCTCCAGTTATGGGTCAAATAAGAGGACAGATTGGTTCCTATAGCCTTGGCTGGCAACCAGTCTACCGCAGAAAGCAATGGCAACCTACTGCGGGATAATCTTCTGCCTAGTTGGTCATGTCTCTTTAGAGACATGATCACCCAAGCGTGCATCACATATGGCACTTAACTGACTGACTGATTTTGAAATTGACATAAATTTTAATTTTTATTCTTGACATGTCATTTTTTTACGTCTTACTCATAAAATAAAATCAACAACTATATTTCTTTTCTTTAAAACAGTTTTATTTGTTTATCTTTATTCTGATTGTTTCAAGACAATATCAAATCAAATAATTAATCGTTAAAAAAGAAAGAACCTATTTACCGATCGATTACGCCGCTGTCACGCTTACCCTGGGGCTATGACACATATTCTTCTCAGAGGAAGCAAGCGACTATACAGATGTCTGAACGTATTGAACTATTATTAAATAGATTTACGCTAACGCTGTTTTACGGCAAACGCAAGACTTTCAGAATGACTACTGAGCAGTTCAATGGAGCAGAGGAAAGGGACTTCGTTCACTAAACAGAGGTTGTCTTTTCCTGTGCATGTGAAGATATTTTGGCACCCCCCTCTACATGAATTTAATCGAGTTACTAGATTAGCGGCTAGATCCCACCCTTTTTCAGCGAAACAAATCAAATGTAACCGCAACTTCTACTCTAACAGCTTCTTTTCTCGCACTTCCCGCCTGTGGAATTCCCTTCAGTATACTTGCTTTCCTGACAACTACAATCTCCAAGAATTTAAATGCAATCTCAACTTTCATCTCTTATCTTTTTGACTTGCATCCTTTCCTTGACAACCCTTATATCTTGTTCTTCTCCCTTTCTACTCTACTCTCACGCAGCTCTCTTCACACCAATGTTCTCAACCTTCTCTTATCCATTCTCTGACACCCCCCTGTAACTTGTTTCTCTTTCTCATCACTCACCTCTCATGTAACCCCCTGCGCGCTAGTGGTAGTTCTGCCTTGCTTGGGGGTGAAATGATTATAAAAAAAAGTCCGCGCGTATCCTATAATATTCTCTAAAACTTGTTATAGAAACATTTCTGAATCATCTTCCCAGAAATAATCTCAAATCATTAGTAAATATCTACACAGATAATATCACAGTTTATGTGCGTACCTCTAAATATAAACATAATCAATGTCGGACAGCATATCTCTATTCTGAACTTGCTCTAACAGATCAGTCAGCCAATTAAGTTCCATGTACGATACACACGTGGGCGGTCATGTCTCAAAAGAGACATGACTGACTAAGCAGAAGATTTTCCCGCACTAGGTCGTTATTACTTTCTGCGGTAGACTGATTGCCAACCAAGACTATAGAACCCAATCTATCCTGCTATTTAACCCATAGCTGGAGGAAGTAGCAACGGATTGATACCTTTCCCAGAGGTATTTGTGCGTAAATGAATGCAACGATTTCAACTGCAATTACAACTCGGCTCTACGATTTCTCATTTTGAGCCGATATCCACCGCACCACAATCAATGAGAGAAAAACTTGTCTTGTAACCATCAATACCGTCAAAACCAAATTAGTAACGTGTCATTATCACCTTATAAAACCCTGAATATTCGCCTATCATGATGAGCGGTTGTACTGGCAACAAAGTCCGTTTCTTTTGAAATTCTCTTGTAACTCAATTTCATTCTAGACCTCAAGCCGAATTCATATGTACAATCCTTAAGAGGCGGTTAATGGACATGTTCAAAAATTTAGAGACAGCTTTAACAGTAGAAGATATGGTATGGTTCTTTACATCCTTTTGTGACCAGGCTGTAAAGAGGAAGAAGTAAGAAAATGTATATAGGGTGGGAGGGAGTAGGAGAGGATGGGCTAAGAGATAGGAATTGGTAGTGGATAAACATATCTGTATTCTTGAAGTATAAGGCTATAAATATTCTTGGGCGTTTCTTGGAAGGATGTTGAAATCCTTTTTTTTTTTTTAATCATCTCACCCCAAGCAAGGCATTCCACTGCCACTATTGCGCATGGGGCTACATGGGGGAAGGTAAAGAGAAGGAGTGGTTAGACATAGGGAATGTCAGGAGGAAGGTGACAGATGAGTAAGGATAGCGAGGATGAGGGTTGGGCAGATGGGAAGAGTGTTTGATAGAATGGGAGCAGGTTAGTGTGTTAGGAGGTGTATATTAACCTTACATTTAAACTCCTGGAGATTGTATCCGTCGGGGAAGCAATCGTGTGGAAGAGAATTCCACAGTCGGGAAGTGCGAGGAAAGAAACTGTTAGAGTAGAAGTTACGGCTGCATTTTATCGGTTTCACTGTAAAAGGGTGGGATCTAGTTGCTAATCTAGTATCTCGTTCAAATTCGTATTTAGGGGCACCAGTGATCTAAGTTCATCGGAGCAGAAGCCGTGAAAGTATTTATAGAAGAGACACAGGGAAGCCACGTCGCGCCGGTGAGAGAGAGACTGCATATACATAGACTTAGAAGTTATTAAAGGGGTTCTTTTTATATTTAAGCTTAAATTTAAGGAAATATTTTTTATAGAAAACCTTAATCAGATCACACAATTTGTTGCATGAAATAAAGGTGACATTAGAGGTAAAAATATATATAAGGGGAAAAATCATACAGTTAAAAGGGAATATCGTGGTACTAATATTAATACTATAAAGGTTTATCGTTTCTAGAGACCCGAGCATTAAATTTTGTAATTTTAACATGATTGTAAGGTTAGTTCTTTAATGTGTTTGTAATTTACTGTGATTTCGTGCCTCTGGTTTAGTAATATGTCACTCCTCATGTATTTAATGATTTCCATTTTTTCTTGTAGACACAGAAAACATGGTTCCTTTACCAATTTAGATGTTCTAGCCTGTTTGAGGATTTTCCATTTTACTTAAGGTGTTTTATTTTCGTTTTTTAACTTCCAAAAATATGTTGAAAGTGATGTCATGTTTTGTTTGTCCTTGTTATTGAAGGATGAGAGGTGATTGTAAAAGCGCTTTTTAAAAACGTTCATGGTGTTTGTGATTGCTAATTATTTGTGACTGTAATTACATTATACTATACAGACTTTTTTTTCTATTTTCCTTTTTAAATTTTATTTCTATTTCTTCTTTATTTTACAATTCATAGTGTAAATTTTAGCATCCTTACGATTCTCCAGGGATGAAACGGAACACATATATACCAGGGATTTTGTTAAACATTTATTAGGTATGAGACATTGTTTCGGGTTTCTAAAATTACAAACGTTATTATTATGGAGCAAACTTAGAGTTATTTTTGTTGTATGATTTCAATATTTTATTGTTATATAATTTAATTATTTTTTTCTAAATTATTGGAGCGATTATAACTGAGTTTTATTGTATTTCTATTGAAAATTTTGCTTAAAGGGTTATTTTGGGGGAAATGTTTACGTGTTAGCTTAAGGAATTTATGTCCCAGTTTAAAATTAACTGATTAAATGGGGGGTTAGACTATATGATTTTCCAAGCTCATTGTTGTAAAAATGCTTTTCATTTGAATATAAGAAACAATACATTTGATATTTATGGATGTGGGAAGAGAGAAAAATTATATGTATGTTCAATTTAACTAATCAGAATAAAGATTTACTGTAAATTCATAAAAAGTTTACATATTTGGTTAATACATAATTTCTTCTTTCAATCTTAACGGCAAGAGTGTCAGGCGATCAAAAACCCTTGTCTAGACTACATTTCCGTTGATGTATTCATTATTGCTACAAGATTATTATCCTAGGTTCCTCTGTATCCCATAATTTTCTAAAGCATAAAAGAAAAAAAGGAAAATATTTTATATTTTTGATCCGACTTAAAGGGACCTTTTAGTGTAATTATACTATTTTTATTTCAATTCAGAATGCATTTTATTCTAATTTATCATAAAACTCTTAATTTGTAAAAAATTTAATACTCATTTACTTATAAAGAATTTTAATATCCATTTTACTATTTTTTAAAAATCTATTATATTTTTATTATATTCTAATTTTTTCATATACATTTTATTGCTTGTTTTTAAATTTCTGTTTTCTTCATCAGGCAATGATTTCGATTTATTTAATTTTTAATTTCATATATCACCTCATATTTTTTTGTATAATAATGCTCAATCTGTACAAGGCCGAAGAACCACGCGAGGTTGACGGTTATAAAATAAGATGTTTATGTGGATATGTGCGAAAGATAATGATTAACCTTAGACTTGAATAGATGAAGGTTGTGATCGGGCGAACTTCCTCTTGGGATTCGATTCCACAAAGCAGCGGTCCGGGGAAAGAAGATACTCGAGTGGGACATCTCACCAATAGAATATGAAGGGCATGGCGTGTCTTAACTGTGAAAGTTCGAACTGGAATCTCCTTTTCAGAACGAAAAAAAAGAATGTCAACATAATAAAACCGGAGCTTCCTTTGTTTGCTATACCATCTTCAGCAGCAGCTTTGAAAAAGCAATCTACCTGTCTCTCTTAGGTGGCTATATGTATTTATACGATTACAGCGTTGTTATGTGCATGACTCTGTCACTTCTACTGCCTTTAAATACTGAGAATTGTTACTCACAGCATTAGCCTAACAAGGCGTCAATATGATCAGAATAAGTCATGCTTAGAGGTAGTAGTAAAATCACGCAATTAACTTTTAAGAATGTTAAATTCTAGTTTCGTTCTCACAACAAAAGACTATGCACCTAAATTCATAAATGTCTGACGGAAATTTTCAAATTCTAATATATTGACTGTACAGATTTGTTTTGATTAAAAAAATAATTTTTCAGGTAAAGGACTGGCCTAACAGGTCAGTAGATATTTTATTAATAAGAAACGTGATAAAAATTTTTGAAGGAGGAAATTCTACTTCACAATGGGCGGTCGAAAAATAATGCTTAGCGCAAAATTACTTAGTTTCACTTGCGCATTTATATTTCGATTAAAAATGAAAAGCTATTTCACTATTTTAGCTTTAATAGCAAAGGCGTTTGAGCGTGTGTACTCCTCTCTCTCTCTCTCCCCCCTCCCCCTCTCTCTCTCTCTCTATATATATATGGAGAGAGAGAGAGAGAGAGAGAGAGAGAGAGAGAGAGAGAGAGAAAGAAGAAAACTGAACACATAATTAAGCGGTTATAAATCCAGAATTTATTTCGGCAGTTGTAAAAATTACAAACTGCTTCTTCAAACCTGAAAAATCAAATAGTTTAATTTAATTCAGAATATTCCCCACTCCAAAAAAAAAGAAGAATGTTAGTACAGAGAGAAAATAAGCTTCAGTGGTTAAGTGAAGGGTAGAGGTGTATAGAGTTAAACATTGAAGCAACAGATACCGGAAATGTCACAAAAATAAAGAATACAGATATAAAAAATCTTAAAAGAAAAATAATATGCAAGAAAAAATAATAGAATAGATATAACCATATACAAAAACACACAAACGTAAAAGGCCATATATGCACACAACAATATATACACAATATACACAAAACAAAAAATAACCAAAATAAAGAATACAAATAAAATTTAAAAAGGAAAATAGAGAAAAAATTCTACATGGTATAATATAATTACAGTCACAAATGATTAGCAATGACAAATTTTTAAAAGTTAAAAAAAAATTAATCAAAGATTCACAAGGAAAAAAATTTAAAAAATAAGAAAAAAAGATTCACAAAGAAAAAGACTCATAAAATTAATCCACAAAGACAAAGGAATTAAACAAAACAAAAAGAAAAATTTATAAAGAATTACAAACATAAAAGAAAAAGAATAGTGTATAGTAAAAACTAAAAATAAAATAGTCACAAGTGATTAACCATCACATAAAAACAAATGTCTTTAGATATAAATAAAGAATAAAAAGTAAAGATAAAATAACAAAATAAAAGTAAGAAGGCAGATTCACTCCATTGAACTCACTCTTTTTTTTATCTAATATTTTATATTAACTAGATTTTTTAAAATTATCCTCTCCGTTTTCACGGTTATGCCATTTTTTCATATATATATATATATATATATATATATATATATATATATATATATATATATTATATCACCCCGAGCAAGCGAGTAACACCACTGATGTGCAAGGGGCTACGTAAGAGTGAAAAGATTTGTAAAAGAGAAAACCGGAAACCACATCCTAAACAGGGAACAAGGGATGAGCCTCTACACCTGTACAATAGACGTGGGTGGAGTGTAAACCGGGCGATAGTTTAGTCTATCTACTCCAATTGAAAAAAAAAATGAAAAAGAAAAAAAAAAGAAAAGTCAAAAGATTGGAAAAGAGAAAGCCGGAAACCACATCCTAAACAGGAAACAAGGGATGAGCCACTACACCTGTACAATAGACGTGGGTGGCTGAACTTTATATATATATATATATATATATATATATATTGATTATTTAATACTTAGTTTTTCGTCCTAATATGGTTGACCAGTACACATTTGTATTAAAAAGTGTTCTATACAATTAAATTGTGTAACTTTTGTATATTTTTCATTTTTATAGGAGTTATTTCGTTTGAAAACAAGGTTGCGAAATAACTCGTTTAAAATTATATATATATGTGTGTGTGTGTGTGCGTGTGTGTGTGTGTGTGTGTGTGTGTGTGTGTGTGTCTATCTATCTATCTATCTATCTCTCTCTCTCTCTCTCTCTCTCTATATATATATATATATATATATATGTAGTAGAGAATAGTAGAGAAGATTATGCTCTTTAATCTTGATTACCGACAGGTCTAGGAGAAGGAAATCCAGGTAGATTGAATAACTGTCAGAAATGCCCATATTAGCTCCATGAATCGACAACCAGCACGTATATACATTTGTATGTATGGGGCGGGGAGTACTGACCGTAACTTTCTCTGTTGTAAATGTCTTTAACCAAGGTGGCCTAATGTAGCCTCCACACCACTTCAAAATTTATTTTTATGCTTGTCAGGATTGTAATTAGGGCGGTATAGTAATGTTCGACAGAGGTCCCCTCGTAAGAAGAAACACTCGTAATCCTGTAATACAACCCGGCCTCGTTATAAATATGTGTCTTTACTATGAATAGTTTTATGGTAATTGTTCTGATAAACTCCCTTCTATAGTATCTAGACTGTATTAATTTAATTTCAGTACTAGATTAGCGGCAAGTTCTCATCATTTTACAATTGAAATGGTTAGATATAACCGTCAACTCTATGCTAACAGTTTGTTTTTTTTTCTCGCTCTTCTCGCTGGTGGGATCTTTATTCCGTCTTCTTGGTTTCCGGTCAACTTTTATCTTCAGAAATTAAAATGCTATGTCATTGTCAATGAATGTCGATGTCAATATTAATCAATCAATCGATATTGATGTCAGTAAATGCAATGTTAATGTCAATGTAAAATGCAATGTCAATCGTTAACTTCTGTCTTCTTTAATATCCTGTTCTTTTATTGTTATTGTACTTAATCTTTTTTTTCATTTCTCATGTTCTCTTATACTCTCTAAACTCCTTAGGTCTAAATAGCTTTATTGCCTTGGTTGGGTGAAGTGTTAAAAAAAAAAGAACAAACCTTATATTTCAATCGGTCGCAGGCAACTCTATACAAGATTTGCCTATTTTTATTGACGGATATAAACTTAAAATTTCCTTACCTCTGTAGTGAAATTAACTGCTACAACTCTGATGATGACGATATTGCTTTAAGAATTTAAAAAAAAAGCTATAGATATTTTTGTTGCATTAAAAAGCCGTGTGTGAGCGAGAACAGTGATGAAGAACGAAACAATGATCAGTTTCTGTAATGTATATGTTTTAACATGCTTATTTATTCTTGCGAAATTTCTGTTATCTACCATAGACAAATAAAAAAGTTGTAGTGCTGCCATCAACGTTATCTTTGCAACAACATGAAAATTAATGCTTTATCTCATACACCGGATTCTAGATTTCTTTCAAGAGTTAATTCTATCAGCATATAAGCATATATCCATCGTCAAAGACGTCAGTAGGTGTTGCATATCATACGAATGAAGTAAAACAGGATCCAAAAAATAAATAAATAAAAGAAAAGAAAATGAAATAAAAAAAGAAAACACCTGAATGGAGAACTTTGCCAAGGAAAACACCTTCAACACAAACCCACTTTCATTTTAAAGACTCGCTTGAGGTATGAATGATGGATAATCCAAATTGGGAGGTCAACTCTCTCGAGAGAAACGCTGGCATCCTGGAAGGGCTGAAGATTTTGCAACAATCAGCAATTTTAAGTACAAAGGAGGATCCAAAAAGCGACAAAGGATTGATGAAAATATCTCACAATTTGAATGTTTCGAATGTAACTGATTCATTTTATCCCAAGCAGACTTTGTCAGTTATACGAAAACTCACACAGTAAAACCTAGCTGTATCTACCAAGTTTATCAGGTTAACAGCGTTTTTACTTACGCGCATGGCCGTATCTGACTACCGGGCACACCGGGCACGGGTCCGGGCCGATCCGTGCAATCATAGTGGAAAATCCGGGTAAGGAAAAATATCTTCGTCAGAAATCAAACTGAACAATTCACGAAGAAAGAAAGAAAGAAAAATGATTTCTTGATTTTATCGGCCTGGAAAATGGAGCGAACCCAGTATGCGACACTGTTGAAAAGTATCTGAAAGCATGTCACGAGTTGACCCAAACCTTGTGAGGGGAATTACGTATTTTGGAACTATTTTGGAAGCCGCCGATGGTTGCGCTAATATAAAATTACAAGTAATCGTGCCCGAGAGTTTGAGCGTACTGGCGTCATTTAAACTGTTGTCTAAGCCAGATTATGCACTCCCTCCCTGAAACTCTAACTGGGGCCCGCTCAGCATAGTTGCAGTATAAACCACAGGTTAATCCTGTGTGTTTTCAGCAAACAAAACTGTGTCTGAGCATGTGTCTGCGACAAGGATTGTCTAACCACTTAAGTATAATTATGCACTCAGAAAACAATTATTATTATTATTATTATTATTATTATTAATGTGTGGGCATTTAAATATATGCCTACTTGAATGGAATGTTGACTTTAACGTGGGAACCCCATCTTTACATGGCACGAGGCAAAAGTATCCAGTCTCCCTCAGCATTTATCCTTTGGACCCGAGTCCTTTCCCGAAAGAGGGGTACTGCCTAGCGAGATGTAGATCGATTTCATTATACCTTAGATTAAATCCTGACTCTCTCTCTCTCTCTCTCTCTATATATATATATATATATATGAAAGTTTCTTTAAAAATGATAAACAAGAGGCTGTGATTTAGTTTTTTATATAATTTTTTATGCGTCCTTATATTTTTCTTTTCTTTTCATTAGATCTAAACTTATTTATAAATGGAACTTTGTCTGTGTGTATGTGTGTGTGTGTGTGTCTGTGTGTGTGTGTGTGTGTGTGTGTGTATCCGTTACCTACCTAAGAACACTCCCAGACGCTTATAGTACAACTTTGTAAATTTTCAAGAAAATCGGTTCGGCCGTTTCGGAGTCTATAGGTTACGGACACAGACACAGACACACACACACACATACACACAAAGTTCCATTTATAAATAAGTTTAGATTAGATTTTACTCTCGTTAAAATATATTTCTTTAGCCTTGATTACTGCAGCAAACATTCACATTTGGCGTTCGTTGTAAAAGTTTCTCAAAATATAAGTTTGACCATTGATTCTATTCTTTTTTTCAATCATTCTTTTCCATTTTTTTATTTATTTATTCATTTTTCTGTCAAATTCATCCCATGCTAATTCTGGACGTATCTTCAAACTTATCAACTGCAATGTATGTATTTTTTTTTTAATCATATCACTCCGAGCAAGTCGGTAACGCCACTGATGTGGCGGGGGCTACGTAATAGTGAAAAGATTGGAAAAGAGAAAGACGGAAACCACATCCTAAACAGGGAACAAGGGATGAGCCTCTTAATCTGTTCAATAGACATGGGTAGAGTGTGAACCGGGCGATAGATACTCCAATTGAAAAAAAAAAACAAACAAAAAAACAAAGTGAGAAGATTGGAAAAGAGAAAGCCAGAAACCACATCCTAAACAGGGAACAAGGGATGAGCCTCTTAATCTGTTCAATAGACATGGGTAGAGTGTGAACCGGGCGATAGATAGATCTATCTACTCCAATTGAAAAACAAACAAACAAAAAAACAAAGTGAGAAGATTGGAAAAGAGAAAGCCGGAAACCACATCCTAAACAGGGAACAAGGGATGAGCCTCTTAATCTGTTCAATAGACATGGGTAGAGTGTGAACCAAGCGATAGATAGATCTATCTACTCCAATTGAAAAAAAAAACAAACAAAAAAACAAAGTGAGAAGATTGGAAAAGAGAAAGCCGGAAACCGCATCCTAAACAGGGAACAAGGGATGAGCCTCTTAACCTGTTCAATAGACATGGGTGGAGTGTATGTATATAAATTTGTGCAGCTTTGGTGTGTTGGTAGATATAAATGTAAAAATAATCCTTCATTTACTATGTTTTTCTAAGCTTTCGGCTCACATGAGCCATTTTAATTCCTGTTTGGCTGTGTGCATTTGACGTTTTATGAGGTTCCATTGCAATTTCTTAGTGTTAAGATCATTTAATGCTGCGGCATCATGTAACTTAAATTTAGTATATCGAGGCAGCAAGTAATTTTTGCTTTAATGTGAGTTGAAAGCTTAGAAGAAAACCAATAAATAATTATCCAAATGTTGGAGAATTTTTGTCTTTATTTTCAACTGAAATTAAAGCAAAAATACGACGTTTAGAAGTGAGATTGTAATAATTATACTCGTGTCGAAAAACCTTCCACGTAAACTAACTAGTTTTCCCTGACGATCCGTTTAGGCGAAATCTAGGTAGGTCCGTTTCTGGCTCATTAGCTGTTTATATATATATATATATATATATATATATATATATATATATATATTAGTGTATCGAGGCAGCAAATCATTTTCTAAACATATACTGTTAAATATAAGAGACAATGAATGTCTATTATGTTTAATCATGAGCCGTTCTAAACGTCGTATTTTGGCTTTAAGTTTAGTCGAAAATAAAGACAAAAATTCTCCAACATTTGGATAATTTTTCATTCAGATGTTTCTAAGCTTTCGGCTCACATGAGGCATCTTCAGAGAGGTTATTAAGACGGTAACACAATAACATCCACCATCAGCGACGATTTTATTTTGTGTTAACATAAAACTCCGCTAGGCAACGGCAATAGTTACCAAAAATAACAAACGCAGTTCGCAAATATATATATATATATAGTGATTGTAATTTTAGACAGAAGATGATCATCTCTGCAACTACTTTTTTTCCTTTTATCTTATTTTCCTTTTATTTTATTTTATTTTATTTTTTTTTCAGAACCAGCATTCATGAAATTACTTTTTAAACTAGCTTTACGCTTAGAAGATTTTGCACAAAGGTTGCACCTGAATGGGAGATCCCCTAATCCAATAGACACAGAATCAGCGTGAATTTTCATGTGTCTCTTTAATTTAAAAGTTAACTTGTGCACTTTATAGCAGACTGTACAAAATGGCGCAATAATTAATTTCCGAATGGAGCTAGATTAATCAGACCTCACTGACTTTGAAGACTTGCTCATGAAAGTACAAACCTGCCACACAAAGAACATAGATGCTGTAAGGTTATAGTGAAAGGTAGCGCTTCAATATTACCCTTGCGAAGATTGCACTTAACCTTAGCATGTTCCACCTTGACCTTTTCAAACTGGATACAACCTTAGTGAACCGAGGTTCTCCACGAAGGTCAACATTCAGCCTCTAGTTCCCAGGTACGAACTGATATCCCAAGATCTTTGAGATTGATTTTGATGCAATCTTCAAAGCAATTTTCTATGTTTGTGCCTGAGACGCTTACCTGCAGATAGTTCACTATAAATGTTTAGCCAACCTACCTTCATCCATAGGCACCAAGTGACTTGCCTAGTGCATCTGGTTGAGGATCATTAGCTTCGCAATACTGGGAACATAAGCTTTTTTGAGAATATCTGTGTCGGGTGTAAAAAAAATATTCAAGATTCTTCTAGGGAACTTTTGGTGTAGTCATTTCAAGGGCGGGGGGATGATATGATGTCTGTATGTTGTCTATGTTTCGAAAGAGTATAAAAAGGCAGTTAAAACACACGACTGATATACATTTATTTTGATGTTAAGTGTGATGTTTCTGTCAGGTTACATTCGCTTTTTAAAGCATGCAAAAGATTTAGTAGATTTTTCGATACGGGGAAGCATTTGTAGAGTTCCGTCTTATAAGAGTGTCCTTCCATGATGTTCAAAGGTATCTACTACTTCTAGTCTCCGGCCATCCACAAATATGTTTGGTTCGCGGTACAGTTGATCAGGCGGTTGTGTGAACATTACCTTATTTATTTATTTTTTTCCGATTGATAATGAGTCGAAAAGACTCACATACGTTAGCAAAAAGATTCATGATCGTCTGCATATCTTCCGTGATATGAGCCACAAGGTCGGCATCATCAGCATAAGGAAGCTCACGAATAATTTGCTGAAACACCTTTGTGAAAGTATTAAAGCAATCCAGGTCAAAAACTCTCCTGGTCAAAAACTCTCTGTCTTCGGAAACGGAAATAAACACCAATGCTACAGTTTCTAAAGGCATGAGTAAGCATCACAGCGAAAAATATGAAACATTTTTACATTCCTTATGTCCAGCAAAAAAGAAACATGGAAAAAATAAATAAAAAATTAATGAGTTTTCCTTGTCGATTGTTTTTACGGAAGCATTTAAAAGAAAGATCACTGACCGATAATATGACATAGATATGTTGTTCATGTTTCAGACGAGTATAAAAAGGCAGTTAAAACGTGAGAGTGTTAAATACATTTATTTTGATGTTAAGCGTGATGTTTCCAAGAATGCAAAAGATTTCGTAGCTTTCTCAATATGTGAAGTATTTCAGCATCTAGATTTCCATCTTGTGAGAGTGTATTTCCAAGGTATACAAAAGGTATCTACTACTTCTAGCCTCCACAAACAATTTTTGGTTTCGCGGTACGGTTAACCAAGCGGTGGTGTGAAGCTTACCTTGTTTTTTTTTTCACACTGATAGTGAATCTAATAGACTGACATGCATCAGCAAAAAGACTCATGATAGTCTGCAAATCTTCCTCGGTGTGAGCCGTAAGGTCAGCATCGTCAGCATAAAGAAGCTCACGAATAATTTGCTGGAACGCCTTTGTGGAAGCTTTAAAGCGATGCAGGTCAAAAATTCTTATAGTTCGGAAACGCAAAAATGCCACTGTTTCTAAAGGCATGAGTTGGCATTGTAGAGGATTTTTAGTCCTTTACAATTTATATTACGATTCGTCCAACATACGATTAAAAAAAAATAAAAAGACAACAACTCCAATTTGTAAGCAATATAAATATATTCAATAAACAAACAAAACATGTAAGAGCAGTATACTTAAGAGGAAATAGTTGTTCCCCTTTAACTGTTAATTGACCAAAATAAATTAAATGAAGAAAGTTTTTTCTTGCGCTGAAAAGGTTTGTTACAATTGTTAGCAAGATTTTCATGTAAGAATAAATAACATGAAAAATACAATTATTTTGAATGTAACTGTAAGTGATACAAATTTTGATCAAGAGTTCAAAGTTCAAAAGTTCTTGATGAAAATCTTCAGACAGAAGACAAAGTTCTGTGTCTGTGTGTGCGTTAAGTATGAGTAGAAAGAAAGACTTATGTTGAGTCCTTTGGCCAGCCTGTTGGTCTACTGACAAGCTTGCTGAAAGTCACTGCTTATAAGAGGGGAGAGCGAATCAAACAGCAAGCTCGGGAAAAACTTTTTTTACGTAAAAAAATATGTGACTGGCTAAAAAATTAACCAATCACCATACACACACATGAAAGAGCTGCTTCAGAGCCGAAAATTTAAAGTCGACTGCGATTTCTAAATTGTCCTATACAGGAATAGTAGTGATTTATTACCCAATCGCAGACGAGTAAATGACATCGACCGAATGTGGGTAAGAAAAACATAGCAACCGCTATAGGTATCGCAACAAAAAAAATGGAAAATAAAGAAAATGTTTCAGAAAAAATGCCATTGTAGTTCAACGTATCTTTCATATTTCTGTGTAGCTCTTCAATCAGGCTTACGAATTCAGAAGAATAACCTAGTTTTCTTAGAATTATCCACTAGGTGTTCCTATCCACTGTTTTCCTGTTGCAGCTTTGAACGATTATATATTCAGAGTTCTCCTGTGCTTAGATTGATTTCCAGACAAGTCTAGAACCCAGTCTTCCCTGACAGCTACTGTTAGTACAGATTAGAATAAATGGATTTGTGCTTTTCCAAAGCTCAGTCAGTCAGTTAAGTGCCCTCCGTGATACACACTTAGATAGTCATGTCTCAAACAAGATTTTAGCATCTAGAGTTCCATCTTGTGAGAGTGTATTTCCAAGGTATACAAAAGGTATCTACTACTTCTAGCCTCCACAAACAATTTTGGTTCGCGGTACGGTTAACCAAGCGGTGGTGTGAAGCTTACCTTGTTTTTTTTTCACACTGATAGTGAATCTAATAGACTGACATGCATCAGCAAAAAGACTCATGATAGTCTGCAAATCTTCCTCGGTGTGAGCCACAAGGTCAGCATCGTCAGCATAAAGAAGCTCACGAATAATTTGCTAAAACACCTTTGTGGAAGCATTCAAGCAATGCAGGTCAAAACACTCTCCGTAGTTCAGAAACGGAAATAAGCACCAATGCTACAGTTTCTAAAGGAACGGAGTAAGCATCACAACAAAAAAAAAGTAAATGCAGGTATAACCACCTGCCTCACATCATTCTCAAAAGAAATTTGGTTCACAAAGAATGCCATTGAAGTTCGACTTAGCTTTCTTATTGCAGTGTATCTCTTCAACCAGCCTTACAAATTCAGAAGAACCTAGTTTTCTCAGAATTGTCCACTAGGTGTTTCTATTCACTGTGTCAAATGCCTCAGTTAGATAAACGAAGACTTGGTAGAGTGGGAAACAGTGTTCAATGCACTTTTCTACCAGTTGTCGTCGGGCTGTTAAGATCATGTCCATTTTACCTCTCCCATTGCGATACCCACATTGACTCTCTGGTATCACTTTAAAACAGATGTGTGTGTCTGGAGGTGATTGAGCAAGATCTTGACAAAACCTTTACCAACAGCTTCAAGTAGGCTTACTCCCCTGTAGTTGCTACAATCTGACTTCTGACCCTTCACTTGATATAAAGACCCAAGAATGACATTAATCTAGTCCTGATAGACATGTGTACCATTCCAAATTCCCCTATATATAAATTTACTCGAGCCGCAAGATTAGCAACTAGATCCCACCGTTTTACTGTGAAACCAATAAATTGTAAACGCAAATTCTTCTCCCCAGTTTCTTTTCTCGCACTTTCTGCCTGTGGAATTCCCTTCCATTTAGTTGCTTTCCCGACAGCTATAATCTTCAAGAATTTAAATGTAAAGTCAATAGTCATTGTTTCATTCCTCCACTTATGGATTAAATAACAGGACAGATTGGGTTATATAGCCTTGGCTGGCAACCAGTCTACCGCTGAAAGTAATGTGGGATAATCTTCTGCCCAGTCAGTCATGTCTCGAAAGAGACATGATCGTCCTAATGCGTTGGGAGAAGAGCAACTCTAAATTCAAAACCTGAGTAGGCTCGTTTTTGGGAACTTGTGGCACGGTTTGTACATCAGTTATTTGTATTCAGCTATTCATGAGACAGTTGAATGTACACAACTGGTGTCTTCACCATTATAATCTAATAATATGATTGATACTCCCGTCTTGTAAAAATTATAGTTAGACGGGAGAGCCAGTCATACATAAGACAGGGTGTTACTTTTCAGTCACTATATTTTCCATTTGTAAACGAGTTATATATATATATATATATATATATATATATATATATATATTGTCATCCGCAGACAGATCTGTATCACAGCTCATCAGTACGGTTAGACTTCGATTGCTTTTTAATCCAGGATTGAAACCCGACCGAATTGGCGTCAGTCGGCGATAGTCATCCACATACATGCCTGTTTCGCTTATCACATCTAATCAGTGAATCTAGACGCATCCACTTGTTTCTGGCTGGGATCGAAATTCGACCGCTTTGGTGTCAGTCGGAGTCGCTACCCACTAAGCCAGAATGTACCGCTCTCTATTTGTGTATCCCTGTCTTTCTCACATGTCTCCCCGTGTCACATCATCTCCAACATCTTAGTTAATGTTTACTACAGAAGGCACGTGTAGAAAATAACGCACAACCCACGCATGGGCATGTTAAGAAACACACGTAATATTTACCCACAGATTTATGGCTTATAATGGTAACGCCCCTTTTTTCTTTTTTTTTTTCTTTTTTTCAGAAAGAATATCGTCGTTTGTGTGAGAAGAGTACAACCGTCCGTCCACGTAAGTCCGAGGTCACTCGGTTCATTTGCTGGCGCAAGTTAAGGGTAGGATTAGAAGTAATGGAGGTGGGAGGAGATCTCCGAGCAATGGGAAGAGGTGAAAATAGCCGATGACTTGACTTCATTAAATGAAGTAGAAATGCTTGGCATTGTGAAATGCTTACGTCATTTCCGGTTTTAAAGTCATCAAAAGGGACTAGCGTAAATTAGAGGAAGTAGGTGCAGCACCTTTTACCTCACCTATTCTATCTCTCTTTCCCTCCCTCTCTCTCTCTCTCTACCTTTTCTGTTTTTTTTTTGTTTTTTTTTTTCCTTTGCTCTATCTGTTTTAATTTCTTTAGTTTAATCTGGTTCTTTCTTTCTCTGGTAGCTTTTAAAATATCCCACTGCTTTAGCTTTCCATTATTTACTTTCTATATTGTAACATTGGTTTAAATGTCTTTTCTGCTTTAATCTTCTTTCTTTCTTTCTTTATTTCTTTCTTTCTTTCTTTCTTTCTTTTTTTCCTTTTCTATTTCCGTTATTTCTCTCTTGCCATTCTTTTTTCTCATTCTCTTCACATTCTTTCTTTTTTCTTTCTTTCTTTCTTTCTTTCTTTTATTTCTCTCTTCCCATTCTTTTTTCTCCTTCTCTTCACATTCTTTCTTTCTTTTTCTCTTTCCGTTATTTCTCTCTTGCCATTCTTTTTACTCATTCTCTTCACAATTCACATTCTTTCTTTTTTTATTATGTGTATATTCTTGTCGTGACGTTTCTTCCTATTCCGATAGCTAAGTTTTAATTTTTTAATTTTAATCTTTTTTATTTATAAGTTTTCTTTTCTTTTTGAAAAGCAAAATATATTTTTATTTCTTATAGCCAAGCCCAAATCAAAGATCAATCCTGCATGTCCACTTTTACTCCGTAAGACGATGAATCAGCTAATCTTTTTAAATTTAAAACATTTTTTTTTCAGCTTGTTGATTTTTTAACCAATTTCCTTAATTTTCTTTCTTTCTTTTCTATTCTTTCATGGTATTTATTCATTTATTTTTTTTTTGCTTTCTTTCTTTTTTATTCACATTCTTTTTTCAGGAATTTCTCCTTTTTTTTTTCTTCGTTTTTATTTACATGTCGTTCCTTTATTTTTACTTTTCTATAACTCGTTTGTTCTTTCTCTTTTTCTTGTGCTTTCTTTTCTTTTTAATTCTTATATGCGTTCTATCTACTTTCTTCTTCTTCTTCTTCTTCTTCTTTTTCTTCTTTTTCTTCTTCTTTTTCTTCTTCTTCTTTTTCTTCTTCTTTTTCTTCTTCTTTGTTTTTAGTTACTTTCCTTCCTTTCATAACTGCCCTTTATTTTTTCTGTATCTCTCTTTTAACTTTCTTTTTATTTTCTTTTGTTTTCTTTATTTTTTTTAACCCTTCTATGTTTGTTTAATCCTCTTTTTACTTTTATTCCACTCTCCCCCTCCCCCTCTCCCCCTCCCCCTCCCTCCCCTCTCTCTTTGTCTCTCTCTCTCTCTCTTTCTCTTGCATTTCTATTTATTTATTTACTTTCATTGCATCCTAATTTTTTACTTTTTTTGTCTCTGCTTCCCTCCTCATTTTAATTGTCTTTTTACTTCTCTTCGCTATTCACTCAGATTCAACAATTATATTTATTTTCTTCTTCTTCTTCTTCCTCTGACCTTTTCTTCTTTTCTCTGTTAATTTTTCTTGATTTTCTAAAAATCTTTTTGTGCTTTTTCATTTATTTCTCTTCAAATTTTCTTCATAAATCCCACTCTCTCACATTTCTCTCTCCCCGCTTATTTCGCTCATTCTCTTCTTACAACACTTTTTATTTCTCCCTCTCTCTGTCTCTCCCCCTCACACACACACACACACACACACACACACATTCTTCCTCAAATACCACTTTCCATTTATCTCTTTTTCTTATCCCTTTTCCTTAACATTACATCATATTCATCTCTCTCCATTTCTGCAATATCATTTCTCTCTCTATCGCACTCCCCTCCTCTAATACCACTTCATATTTCTCCATCTTTCTTACCCACTTCCGCTTACACCACTACATATTTCTCTCTTTTTCCTCCCTTCCTTTAACACCACTTTCTTTCTCTCTCTTTCTTTTTCTCTCTTTCTCTCTCTCTCTCTCTCTCACTCTCACTTCTTTCGACTAAAACCAGTTTCTGTCTCTCTCACCCTCCAGAACCAGAAGAGCGATAAATAAAGCTGTTATCCCTCTATCGCCCTTCCCTTTCTCTACTACCACCACTTCTTATCTGTCTCACTGTCTTTCTCTTTTTCTTTTCTTTATATAAACTCTCTCTTTTGATTTTTCCCCCGCCCGCCTTTAAGGCCAGTTATGATCTACGTTGTGGTGTAGTGGATATCGACTCGGAATGATAAATCGGGAAGCAGTGTTCGAATTCCAGTTGAATCCCTTGCATTCACTTAAGCACAAATACCCTTCGGAAAAGGTATTGATCGGTCTCTTCCTTTCAGTTATGGGTTGAATATTAGGACAGATTTGGTTCTATAGCCTTGGCTGGCAACCAGTCTACCGCAGAAAGCAATGGCAACCTTCTGCGGGATAATCTTCTGACCAGTCAGTCATGTCTCTTTCGAGACCAAAGCGTGTATCATGTATGGCACTTAACTGAAGTTTTATTGTCTTAAGTTCTTCTTTAAAGTCTTTCTTTTTGTTCGTTCTTTTCCACTTCTCTTGTTTTCTTTTGATTAGTCATTTTGTACTTCAACCCCATGCAAAGCAGTAAAGTCACTAAGAAACAAGAGTTTACGGACTATCAAAGAAAAAGAAGAAAAAAAAAAGAAACATTATTAAGGAATAAGGACGAGATACACGCTTGAGCGATCATGTTTTGAAAGAGACATGGCTGATGAGATAGAAAGTTTTAGATAGTTCAGTGCCATACATAATACACGCTTTGGGCGATCATGTCTCGAAAGAGACATGACTGACTGGGCAGAAGATTATCCAGCAGTAGTCTGCCATTGCTTTCTGCAGTAGACTGGTTGCCAGCCAAGGTTACAGAACCAAATCTGTCCTATTATTTAACCCATAACTGGAGGGAAGAGAAAGACTAATACCTCTCCCAAGCGAATTTGTGCGTAAGTGAATGCAAGGAATTCAACTAGAAATTGAACTCTGCACTCCGATTTCTCGTTCCGAGTCGATATCCTCTGCACCACAATGAACTGGTTGCCAACCAAGGCTAAAAAATTCAATCTCCTACTATTCAGCCCATAGCTAAAAAGAGAAGAGACGGATTAATACATTTCTCAAGGTTATTTGCGCGTAAGTGAATGCAACGAATTCAACTAAAAGTAGAACTTGGGTCTCCCATTTCTCATTAGAAAAATTCCATTACGCCACAACGCATATCCTTAATCAGTTAAGTGATACACGTGGTCAATCATATCTCAAAACACGCATGATTGACTGGGCAAAATATTTCCCATAATAAGTTAACATAAGTTTCTGTGGTTGAGTGGTTATCAAATTTAATCTATCTTGCTATTTAACCCATAGCTGGAGGGAGAATAGACGGTTTAATAACTTTCCGAAGAGTATTTGGGTGAATGCAACGAATTTAACTGGAATCCGAACTCGGCTCTCCGATTTTAATTTCGAAGTGATATTCCCTACACCATAACGCACATCCTTACTACGCTGAAATTCTTAAAGTCTAGGCACCATAGTGAAAAGTTCCTCCGAAGAATTACCACGAAAGTATTTATACAAGAGGCACAGGGAAGCTACAATAAGGCGGTGAGAAAGTAACTTCAGCCATTACGCAAGAAAATTTTCTTTATTTCTACACACAAACACACACACACACACACACACACACACATATACACACACAAACACACACACATACACACACACAAACACACACACACATACACACACACACACACACACACAAACACACACAACACACACACACACACACACACACACACACACACACACACACACATTAGCTGGAAGGAGAAGTAGATTTGTATCTTTCCCATTTGCTCGTGAGTGAATAAAACGAACCCAGCGGGAACTGGAAGTCGGCACCCTGAAAAATAATATTGAGCCGTTATCCATTACACCATCCGCACATCCTGGTATTTTCAAACGGTTATCCATCTCTAGTTACTGACTAGTTTCGATGTTGTTTACATAGTGCTTGACGGATGTGCGTTGTGGTACAGTGGATATCGGCTCGGAAAGAGAAATCGGTGAGCCGAGTTCGAATTCCAGTTGAATACCCTGCATTCACTTAAGCACTGGTACCCTTGGGAAAGGTATTAATCCGTCCTTTCCTTCCAGTTATGGGTTAAATAACAGGGTAGGATTTGGGGACCCTGCCCTTAAAAAACAAATCCCAATGAATCTTGATACTCGAAAAGAAAAAAAAGTATTACTAGACACAAAACTTAAATAAAAATAAAAACAACAATAAATTGTTGAAAGAAAAAGGTATTACCAGCAATAAATAAAATTTAGTCGGCAATAAATGACCCGCCGAGGTTGATATGCCATAAAAACAAAACAATCAACCAACATAGTGCATGGACGTAAGGATATTTACCCTACTCCCCCACTGGAGCTAGATGTGACACAAGGTCTTTTTTAAGGTGGGGACTCGACCGCGTACGGATGGGCAGAAGAACAAAAATTCCCCGGTCCCCTCTCAACCGCCGGTTGAGCTGGCCCCGGTGACGAGCACCTGGTCCACCCCTCTGCTGCAATGGGGTAGCGCGACCGCGGGACACTGTTTCCCCAGGACCGAGCATCTGTCAGTGTAATTTTTCTCAGATGCAACCCTGCCCTCGCGGACAAAGCTACAACTGAGCCGCACTCTGACTTCGAGGACAGAGACGCAACTGAGAGATGATTCGGTACCTACCCGATGCAAAAATATAGCGGTCAAGTAATATGGACGTAAGGCCGGAATAAAAGCAGTGATGGCACAATACAGAATTTTATATTAGTGAATATTAAACACTTCAAATGCATTATGGATTACTATGGATTAGTATGGATTAGTCATGATGAGGAAATTAAAGGGAAAATAAGTTACTGTAGGGGTAGTAACATAACACACACACACACGCATACACACGAATATACATGATAACCCTGCATAGACAGACTAGAATTATGATACACATATACTAATGGATAATACACACGAACGCTGGTTGACAAGATTGATGAACGTTTGGTCTGCTTCATGAAAAACAAACAACACAAAAATAAAAAATACCAGAATTTTATTTTTGTCCTTCATATTTCATTCTCTGATGAAGCTTTAATAAAAGTGAGTCATGTAAGATTAATAAATCTTTCCTGTTGTTCTTTATCTCATATATATATATAAATATAGCGCTGTGCAAAAGTATTAGGATAAGAACTATTTTATCTTTTATGAGGCATCAAAATAAAGTTTAAAATCACCCTTGTCCTAATCCTTTCGGACAGTACTGTATATATATATATATATATATATATATATATATATATATACTAGCAGTATAGCCCGGCGTTGCTCGGGTGTAATGAAAGCTTTAACACTAATCCATGGTCCTAGAGCACAGACTCTTTGGACGTTGGCATGAAAGACTAAAAAGCAACAGTTGTTTCCAGTTAAAGCGAAACCGTAGACTGAAAGAATAATGAATGGATGTAAGTCAAATTTTGATTTCTTGGTATCGATATCAAGTAAGTTTTTTTCGTCGCAAACTGAATTTTGAAGGCTAAATAAGTCCTCTGAGTAAATGGTATAATGGCTGAGACTAAGAACTACAATTATACCTACTTAGAGCCAAACCCGAAGCAAAAACGAAAATAAAAGGGCAGAAAAAATACAGACATACAGTCAGATAAACACACACACGCACACAAACATGTTGCCTTTTATATATATATATATTATCGATTTTATGCACTATTGTAAGATCTGCAACCTCGAAAATTCTGAATATCGTTTCTTATATCTTTGTCTATGAGTGTATCAAATTTGATTAAAATCGGACCACTCCTTCTGCAACCCAACTTTTTCGATTATCGATTTTCGATATTTATCGGGGGGGGTACCTAGACACAAAACCTAGCTACGAACACTCGCAGACGCTTATAGTACAACTGTGTAAATTTTCAAGAAAATCGGCAGTTTAGCCGTTTCGGAGTCTATAGGTAACACACACACACACACAGAGAGAGAGAGAGAGAGAGAGAGAAACAGTTCCATTTATAAATAAGTTTATATAGCGCTGTGCAAAAGTATTAGGATAAGAACTATTTTATCTTTTATGAGACATCAAAATAAAGTTTAAGATCACCCCTGTCCTAATACTTTTGCACAGTACTGTATATATATATATATATATATATATGTATACTAACTGTAACCATGGTCCTGCAGCTCAGACTCTTTGGACGTTGGCAAGAAAGACTAAAAAACAATAGTTGTTTCCAGTTAAAGCGAAACCGTAGACTGAAAGAATAATGAATGGATGTAAGTCAAATTTTGATTTCCTGGTATCGATATCAAATGTTTTTTCATCGTAAACTGAATTTGGCTCACTTTTATTAAAGCTTCATCAGAGAATAAGTCCTCTGAGTAAATGGTATCATGGCTGAGACAAAGAACTAAAATTATGCCTACTTAGAGCCAAACCCGAAGCAAAAACTAAAATAAAAGGGCTGAAAAAAATACATACATACAGGCAGATAAACAGACACACACACAAACATGTTGTCTTATATATATATATATATATATATATATATATATATATATATATTATCGATTTTCTGCACTATTGTAAGAACTGCAACCTTGAAACTTCTGAATATCGTTTCTTATGTCTTTGTCTATGAGTGTATCAAATTTTATTAAAATCGGACCACTCCTTCTATAACCCGTTTTTTTTGATTATCGATCTTCGATAAGAAGATATTATGGTTAAGTTTTTATATAATTCTTTATGAGATCATATAATGATTTTCTTTTCGAAACATTAATTATATAAATATTGTTGAAATGTTTTGATTTTCCGAGTGCTTTCGGCTATACTTCTATCCATTATCAAGGATTAATTTTATTTTCACATATAGGTGAATATGCGTAATGTTTGTGTCTGTGTGTAGAGTCATTGTGAGATTTATTTATATATATAGCTGTGTGTGTGTGTATGTGTGTGTTTGCCCGTAAAAAAATTAGATACAAATCAACTATAAAGGTAATATAAATAAAAGACTAAAGGAAAAAAGAACAAACATTATCAACGCGTTTCACCCCTTGAGGAACTTTATCAAAGTTATATGGTTTGAAACAAATATAGCATGAATATATGATTATATGAATAAATATAGTTTATAGCCTGAAATTTAGAATAAAAGTATTTTATAATCACGGAGCTCTAATCTTTCTAACATTGAACTAGTTTGATGACCACCTGTCATCGATCATTTTACACATCTTTTTAACTATGGTTGACCAGAACTAACAAAAATTTATGAAATCTAAGTGAATGTTTCGTAAGAAGAATAAACCTTGAAACAGGTGACCTTTTAATAAGTGTTTTGTAACTTATTATGGTTAAAAAAAATGCAATTTATCATGAAAAGTTAAAAATTATTTTAAAAATCCTAATGTTAAATGATTTGTATTAAGCTTTTCAATTTTCGATTTGTAAATATAGTCTTTAATTAATAAATTAATAACCGAAGACATAGGGTGACAGGAATAAATTTAAAAGATGTTTGAAACCTTATAGATCATCATAATTAGCAAAGAAAAACTGAAAACAACTTTTATAAAAATTCATTATTCATCGAATATTGGTTTTTGCTTAAGAATATGATATCCTTGATATATATTATTTATAAAAGTTTATCTAAATAAAAAATGGCGTACTTTTAATGTGTTTTTTATTTTACTATTCGGAGCAGATATTCGAAAAATTGGCTCTTTTAAATAAAAAAAACTGATGATTTTCCATTCCTCAAAGGAATAGTGCATTTAACAAATAAAATAAGACATGTGATCAGCATTGAATTTCCGGAAATTTTATGAAACTAATAAAAGTTGGTACTAACTGATGTAAAAAATATTTTTAACAAGATTTTAAACAAATAATAATTGCGTAAATAAACGAATTCACTTGTGAATAAGTCCTAAAAGTTTCATTAAATTTAGACAACTATTTGATTTTTGCTATAATTTAATTATCTTTCCAACGCCAAAAAATGAACTGCGTAATATTACGTTTGCCATAGTAGTAACCTCTAGCAAACATCGGTTGAATCGCTGACGAAAAAAAAAAAAAAATTAAGCCAAAATTTCGAATGTGTTAGAAAGGATTACATTTTTTTAAAAAAGTAATGAAACAAATTTGATCTTTCTTCGTAATGATAACATAAACATTTTGACGATAAAATTTTGTTTTTATTAATTTAAGCCATTGTAACATCACGCTATGCTGCTTTTTCAGTAAATGAGTGAAGGTAGACGCACACACACACACGCGCACGCACACACGCACGCACACACACACGAGCACACACACACACGCACACACACACACACACACACATAGACGCACACACACGTATATAAACTCTGCATTGTGTTTCTGATCCAGCAAAGAGAAACACACAAATGTTTAATTTCGAGGCCTATGAAATATCGTTATAAAAATAGATAATTAAAATTACAAACTGGACATGACAAAGTCAAGTAAGTACAAAATTTTAAATATGTCTGAAGTGAGTTAACTAAGTACAAAAAGTTCGACACCAAAATTCCGAAAATGTACTGGGATAACAGAAAACTTTTTCCAAACTAAGCAAAGTACAAACAAAGAAGAAAATCTTATTAGAAAATAAAGAAATGAGAATTTAACCTTTATGTAATATCAGTCCTCCCATACAGCAGTGAATGCTTGGCAATTTCATCGAATATGTAGAAGAAAAGACTTGAGGTAACAAATGTAGTTCTACAGAAAGCTGATAAGAATGTCATGGACTGAATTTTGTTTTAGAAAAAAAAAACTGAAAATAAAAACGAAAATTATACTTATCGGATACATAAAGAAAAAAGAGGGTTTAGAAAATTTGACACTCACAGGATGTAATAAATGCAAGAGGCGCAGAAGAAAGCAACGTATTACGTACCAAAGTAGCTTGTATAAATGATGGA
>JBBBDQ010001001.1:1497500-1642500 GCA_037127315.1 Ascarosepion bandense | reverse complement strand
CTGATATCCACTGTACCACAACGCACATAGTACTGTGCTTAAATTCATAAAATCGAGGTACCAAAAATGAAAGTTCATCAGAACGAATTCCACGAAAATATTTATTTATAAGGTGCAGAAAAGGTTACATTACTGTGCTGGGAAAGTAATTGAAACCGTGATGCCAGGTCATGACCGACAAACTTGCAGATTGTTCTTTATTTTTCAAGTATCAGTCAGTTAAGGGCCATATGTGATACACGCTTGGACGATCATGTCTCGAAAAAGACATGACTGACTTTGCAGAAGGTTATCCCGCAGAAGGTTGCTATTACTTCCTGCGGTAGACTGGTTGCCAACCATGGCTAGAGAACAAAATCTGTCCTGTTATTTAATTCATCACTGGAGGGAAGAGACGGATTAATATCTTTCCTAAGGGTATTTGCGCGTAAGTGAATGCAACGAATTAAACTGGAACTCGAACTCTGCTCCACGATTTTTCATTCCGATATCCACTGCACCACAACGCACATCACATTTTCCAGTATACATAGCAGAAATACTAAACCAGATATGTCAAACTAATACGACATATTTCATCTTTCTTTTCCTCTGCATCATTATTATTATTATTCTCCCCCTCACCAATTGTTTCGCATTGATTTTTTTTCTCTTCCTCTCTTCCGCAACCTCTCTCTCTCTCTCTCTTTTTCTCCATCTCTCTCTCGTTCTCCATCTTATCTCCCTTTTACTCTCTCTTTCCTATTGTTTTCTTCGGTTCTTTTTATTGTCCGCTAACCAGTTTGGTCTTATGGCGCATTCATATCATTTAATTGTAAGTCGATCCACTACCTCAAAGGGAGGAAACCCGTCAACTTCCACGCAACCACACCCACACCCCTAATTATGCACACCCCCTCACCCACCCATAGGCCAAACTCCATCTCACTCACTCTCTTTTATTTATTTCTTCCCCATCTCTTTCTTTCTCTCTTCACCGCAACGGCCTGTGTAGAGACAAAACAGTAAATATATCCCACCTTCCCGCCATATATATATATATATATATATATATATATATATATACATATATATACATATATATATATATATATACATATATATATATATATATATATATATATATATATATATATATATATATATATATATATATATATATATATATACATATATATATATATATATATATATATATATATATATATAGGATGGGTGGGATATTTATTTACTATTTTTTGTCTATATATATATATGGAGAGAGAGTGAGAGTGAGAGCGCAAGAGAGACGTTTTTGCTTTCAAACGAAAAATAAACTTCTTTTTCACCATTAGTTTTGTTGTTTTGCTTCCTGTCGTTGTTACCGATCTTATTATTATTATTATTATTATTATTATTGTTGTTGTTGTTGTTGTTGTTGTTTCTGTTGTTGCAGATCAGATGGCGATGGTGGTGATGGTGACATTGTTGCTTTGTTGTATATAGATGTATTTTTCGATGTTTTTTTTTTTTTACGTTTTTTTTTAATTTCTCCAATCCTTTTATCTTCCTTACCCTTGTCTCAATCTCACTTTCGTTTTTTTTGTTCACTTTTAATTTATTACCTTTTCTTCGTCCCAGCAGGTCTTTTTTTTTTATTTTTATATATCATTATTATTTTTTTTACTCTTTTTTTCTTTATATTTTGTGGGCTGTTCTCTTTTGTTTCACTTCCCTCTCACCCTCCACGCCACCTCATCCCAAAAGAAAGACATAAACTTATTTTTATTATAGTAATATACGCAATTATAATCCCCTTTGATATGGTATTAGATCATAAAGTACAAACTATTAAAACGTCGTCTATTAAAACGAAGTGAGAGAAGACGAAAGACAAAGCGAGACAGGAAGAAGAGGAAAGAGCGAGAGAGAAGGGGAAAGAGAAAGAATGACAAAGAGAGTGACCATTACAAATGAGAAGAAAGAAAAAGAGAGTAAAAAGCAACAAGATATCTAATAACGCCCTCTCTCATTTAGCTTACCATTCAGCGGAGGGAGAAGACGGGTTAATATCTACTTATGCGAGTGTTTTCTTTTTTCTTAGTACATTAAATATTTAACAGTAAACAGCAGTTTTCCATAAAAAAATGTCTCATGAACCGTGCATGTCTTTAGGGTAAGCCGGGTTTTTTTTTCTGTACTGACAACCAGACAGTTAAAAACTCTCTCTAAATGGACCTGGAGATTTCAAGAAATGCAACAAAACGAAATTGCAACCCTGAACCTTTAGGTTTTACCGTTTCTCTGTGATGTATTATTATTACTATTATTACTATTATTAGTAGTAGTAACAGCAGTAAAGTACTTTTTTTTGGCGGACCTGAAGCAAACTACCACCACGTTTAATTTCGTTGTTTTACTTTTGTTTTTTTACTTTTTCAGCGCAGTCATATCGATTGTTACTTAAACTTTCCGATTATCAAAAAAATTTGGAAAAATTACAATATGTAAACAAATTTAGGGGGATCACTTTCTCATCCAACCTTAAAGTAAATCGTGTCCTCCATTTTCAATCCACTATACGGTTGCATGAGAAACTGGTCCCCACCCCCAAAAAATTGTTAAAATATTTAAATTTTTTTTTTTTTTTTTTTTTTTTTTTTGTCATTCGTAAAGTTTAAGGCGTAAAAGATAATATTGCACTGCAAAAAGTCAAAAAAATTTGATAATGAACAAATTTACAGGTGGCGGTAATGTCGTACCTGCGACTAGTTTTAAAATGGCGGCTCGATTTACTATAACGTTGTATGAGAAAAACTGATCCCCCCCCCCCCGCCACCAGAAAATGTTTAAATATTGAAATTTTTCAAAATTTTTTTTTGTCAGTCGTAAAGCTAAGGGGGTAATCGATCTTACTGCGCTGAAAAAAGTAAAAACAAATGAAAACCAACGAAATTAAACGTGGTGGTAGTCTGCTTCAGGTCCACCCCCCCCTTTTTTTAAAATCGTTTCACTTCACGCAAGTTAATAAAGCCACTAAGACGGAAGTGGTTACTGAGTGTGAGAGAATACGAGAAAAGAAAAATATTGCTTAGGAGAGGGTATTTATCCTCCTCTCCTTGGCAAAAGATGTGAAACAAAGTCGGGTTTAACGTGGGGAACCTGAGCGCTTGCGCTCGGGTCAATGGTCAGAATGTGTCCAGCCCCTGCATGCATGAGTTCGGGCACAAAGCTTGTCTATTTTCCTCAGCCGAGTCTCAGTCCGTGAACTGAGCCACAACTGAGTCGTTCTACCCGAAGGAAAAGAGTCCGACAATAAAACAATAAAAGAAGAGGAAGATATTTGTGGGTTATCTGACACCACATTTAGTTAGATGTGGTATTTATTTATTTTTCAAACTGCTACATGAACCGTTAGATCTACCGAGAAATGAAAAGGAAGCTACCGCTTGCTTCAAGCTAAAACGATCCTGCCAACCAAGAAGCACTGCAAAAATTGTCATCCATTATACTTCTGTTCCAGGATCTGTTGGAAGTGTACCACAAAGATGCAAACTGAACTCGGTACTGGGAACTGGATGCGAAATTCACGCCTTAAATTGGTCACTATGCTTCGCTTCATATCCACTTAGTGCTGGATAACATCCTACTTCAAATGGTGCGAGCGGGAACTGTGGATTGTGAATAACTGTGTGATTGAATGGAACAATTACATGAGGGGGCTATGCGTCAACAGCTGAAGCAATCTACAGCAATCCCAGATTAGCGACGTAGTGTTTGAGATTGATGAGTGCCTGTTCACGAGGTATAGGGCAATGCCGGAAGTATTTTACCACAACAATGGACCTCGGAGGAATGTGCCTTGAAACAAGCGACTGCTTCACCGTTCAAGTTCCCAGCCGCTCTCCTACAACCCTCTTGGCTGCCATTGCCGAAAACATCGCTGAAAGTTCCATTATCTAACCCCGACAGTTGGCCAGGATATAAGACCACCAAACTCGGGGACATTGGTTTCCAACATTACATGGTTAATCATGGATACAATTTTGTTGATGGAGATACCGGAGTCCACACTCAGAATATCTAACGTATGTGGGGATCAGCAAAGTGAAGGAACAAGCGTAACCGTTGAACGGAGTAGCAACATCTTGATACCAACCTGGTTGAGTTCATGTGGAAAAGACAGCTACCCGATGGATTCGATCCGATCGACGCTATCCTGCAGGCTATTGCCACGTTCATGCCACCTGAATAATACAATTAATATTTGTTATTTGGAGAAATAAATATAATTTAAGAATCAAATATGATATTTTTACACAATTGCGAACAATTTGAAAAATTAATGTTAAAAATGTTGAATGCGAACACACAAGTACCAACAGAAATGAAGAAAACAAAATAACGATTGACATTGCATTGAAACCTTTAAAAATCAAATTTGGAAAGCAAGAAATCGGAAGAGTGTTCCACAATCGAGAAATGCGAGAGAAGAAACTGTTAGCATAGAACATACGGTTACATCAAGCCAATTCAACTGTAAAATGATGAGACCTTGCCGCCAATCTAGTACTGCACTTGAATTCATAAAATCTAACATAGATGAAAATTACCATAAAATATTCATAGAAAAGGCACGGGGAAGCTACGCGGTAAAGTGACTATAGCTGAGATGCCAGGTCAGGACCAATAACATTGTAGGTTCTTTCGATTTTGTCAAGAGTATCGAAATACATAGCAGAAATACTAGACCATATGTGACAAAAATATGTAACACATAGACAAATGGTAGACTTATATTTATAAATGTGCAAGATTCTGGGGAAAAAATTGTCTAGTTTGACACAATCTCAATATTATCGTTCTACTTCAAGGTCAGTGAAGCAAGTTAGCCCGAAAAGGTGCAATAAATCCTTCTCTTGAAGGTTAGCGGCCCATTTACATACAGTAAAATTTCAATTTAAAGAACTAATTGGGAAGAATGTGCATTTCTTTATATTCCACAGTACCTTCAATCCGATGAATCCTATTTAATGAACATCGTTTTGTTAAATGAGCAGCGTTACGAAAAGTTGTATGAAATATCAAATAAAACAGTGTCACGTACTTTTCTTTGCTCATGTTGAGAGGATAACTGCTGCTGTAGGTGTAATCTGCACTGTAATTAACTTCGTACTGAAAACCGTGGCTGAAAAAATTTCCAAAGGTTTACGCATAAAGAATCATATCAGTTTTTATGAGTATTATATTGAAAAAAGCATTGACTTTTAAAACCCAGCAACCTTGGCTATACATTAAACTTCTGCAAGCATTGAGATGTCTTTCTTTCTCTCTCTCTCTCTCCCTCCCTCTCTCTCTCTCTCTCACACACACACACACTATCTATCTATCTATCTATCTATCTATCTATCTATCTATCTATCTGTGATATATAGTGGAAACTATTTTTTTGGATACATGAAATCGGTAAGAATATTAATTTCCCATAAGATTTATGACTAACAAAGTTGACGTGTACCTAGTAAATTAACACGGACTCGATAAATAATTTGTTATAGAATTTATCAAACTTTCGTTCAGTAAAAATAAAATGTCAATTTCTTAAAGATCATTTCCCTAGAACTGGTTTCTTAAATCCGATAGTCTTTAAATCAAAGTATGTGGTTACTTAAATCGAGGGCTTACATATATATATTATGCCCCTTTAGTACGGAGACGATCATGTTTCTCCACAGTTTCCGTTTCTGTATTACTATCTCTAAGTTATTGAGTTGTGGAGTTAATGGATTAATTTAATTGCTTTGTCTACGGTTTGGATATTCATAGTTGTTCTTCTCCTAGATCGGCTGACATCCAAGGCAAGCAGTGCCACTTCAATTTTACTATTTCACGCATAACGAAGAAGAGTGGAATTTTTGACAAGTTCAATAAAGCAAAAATCCGGAATTTGAACTTGGATATTCAAAAAAGATTTAATTAGACCAGAAATAAAATAAAATTAATTAAATAAGAAATAATTGCAATATATCGTTTTGCCTATAATAATATCTATAATAATTTGTTTTGCCTATAATAACATCTATAATAATTTATTTTGCCTATAATAACATCTATAATAATTTGTTTTGTCTATAATAATTTGTTTATAATAACATCTATATCAACAAAATTCAAACAATAGTTCGAAATAATAACCCATAGAAGTTGATATGCCGCTAAACAAAACCAGCCAAACCTGCTTTTATTTATTATACTGTCATAATTTTTGAAAGAACCGATAATACTATATCCCAATATACGAATTAATGAATTAGAATCTTAGGAAATAATGAAGGTATTGAGCCCACGAGAGCCATCATGTTCCACCGTGAGAGCTGGAGAGACAAGATGGCTCTCGTGTGCTCAACGTCTTCGTCATATAAAATTTAGCAACAGGAGCAGTAACAACAAGGTACGAGTTCGAAACATTTCTGACCACTCCGCTTTGTGCAGGTTCTTCCATGAAGAACTAACTTTCTAGTCAAGCTACCTTGAGTGAGTATGTATGTGGAGTATACAAAGGTTTATAGCTCCACCTCTCAAAATATGGAAGAAAAGATCCTAGCAGCTAATCACTCCTCTGTCTTAACTGAGATGCACCAATGTGGAGAAGGACTAGCTTGTAAAATTCAATACGGCCAAAAATCAAACTGTTTGGTTGTCTGGGTAGTTCCTGCCGATTTTCAGTAGTTAAGGTCCCAACATGTTAGAACACGTCAAATTGATCGACTGACATAATATGCTTACATTTTCGATTAGAGATCACTTTAAATTATCTCCTGAGAACAAAAATTTAAAATTCCTTAATTCGTGTTGTAGTTAAAGAGTAAATTTATGTTTGGTTTTGGTTCCACCGCTCGCTTCACTCGTGGGTTTGAAGCTTCCAGACAAATATAAACAGAGTCTTAACCCAATGCTCTCTCTCAGTTGCGCACGTCACCAGAATCACAACAAAAACTGCCAGCCATTGTCTCAGATCCTTTTTATGGACAAAAAATCATTGCCGACACACCAATCATTGCCGTCGGTCTCATTCTCAGCTTAAAATGACAGATCGAAGAATATTCCTTTCTTTGGCCAAACTTGCGAGGACGCAGCTGAAGAGACGACGAACTCTCTGGCGTGGGTTTTACGCACGCATTCATCACAACTCAGCGGCCCGACAAGCAAAACACCGTGGATGCTTTGGCTCTGGTAAGTGTGAATGTTTATCGTCACAGAGGAGAACGTAATCTGGGATCGAGAAATCAGAGGGGGGGGGGATTAAGGGGATCAGGTTAATTTCATAGAGAGCAAGGATGTCTGGGGTCTTTTCGTGGAGGAAATCTTCCATCTATCTTATTCTGTTCATATCTATCAATGCTCTCTCTCTCTCTCTCTCTCTCTCTCTCTCTCTCTCTCTCTCTCTCAGTTGCGCACGTCACTAGGGTCACAACAACACTGCCAGCCATTGTCTCCGACCCTTTTTATGGACAAAAATCATTGCCGACGCACCAATCATCGCCGTCGATCCCATTCTCACTCAGCATAAAATGACAGATCGAAGAATATTCCTTTCTTTGACTAAACTTGCAAGGACGCAGCTGACGAGACGACGAACTCTCTGGCGTGGGTTTTACGCACGCATTCATCACAACACAGCAGCCCGACAAGCAAAACACCTTGGACGCTTTGGCTCTGGTAAGCGTGAATGTTTATCGTCACACGTGTCAATTTTGAATCCCTATGAAAATGAAAAATTATAAGGTGTATTTTAGACACTTGATTCTTTTTTATCACCGTAAAGGTAGCTGAAGAGAGTGAAAAGAAGGACTATAAATAAACTGCAAGAAAACCGAATGCATGGTCATCAGGAAAAAGAGCAGCCCAAAATACCAAATACAGGTCGGGGATACTAAAATCAAGCAGATAAGAAAATTTAGATATCTGGGAAGTGTTCTAACAGAAGACTGAAAGTGCGACACAGAGATCCGAAGGAGAATTGGCATGGCAAAGGACGCATTCCAGAAGCCGAGTAAAGTATTAAGACACAGGAAACTTTCACTAGAAACAAAGAAGAGAGTACTAGATTGCTGTGTGATGTCAGTTCTTCAGTTTGACAGTGAATGTTGGAAAATATCATCAAAGGTGAAGGAAAAACTTGAAGCAGCTGAAATGTGGTTCTACAGAAGGATGCTGCGGATATCATGTATCGGGCATGTGAGCAATGACGAGGTGTTGGAAATGATGGAAACGAAAAGAAAATTAATACTGAGCATCAGGAAGAGACAACTGAAGTTCCTGGGACATGCAATGAAGAAGAAGGACTTGGAGAACCTGGTACTAACATGCCAGATAGAAGGAAAAAGAGACAGGGGAAAGCAACAGATAAGATATTTGAAGGGCCTGATCAGGTGGATGACAGAACGGGGTTTGCGAGATGTTACAGGAGAAAGCGTGCTAAGAGCCACCAGGGATAGGGAGACGCTGAAGGCCATGATCGCCTACATCCTGAAAGGACAATGCACCAATGCACATAGAAGAAGAAGAAGAAGAAGAAGAAGAAGAAGAAGAAGAAGAAGGGTAACAATGCCTCGCAAGCATAAAAAATGTACAAGGTACGGTGTACGTACTTTAGCTGACAGAATTGTACGGAAATGGTTCGCTAAGTTTAGAATTGATGATTGTCGCTTTATTGATGAAGAACGCTCAGGTAGACACATCCACTACAGTGAAGACTAAAGAATAACTCGTATTACACAACGCGGGAATTGTCAGAAACACTAAATTTATCAAAATCCACCATCAATGAGCACTTAGTGAATCTTTGGTATTCTAAACGCTACGATGTTTAGGTACCACTTGAGTGAAAAGAATCATTTGGATCACATTTCTATCTGTGATTTGATGTATAAACGCAATGAAAATGCGCCCTTTTTAAAGGAAGTTGTGAAGGGCACTGAATCGTTTATAATAATGTTCAATGAAAATAATTCTTGGGTAAGCGACATTAGCCAGCTTTTCACCACCCCAAAGTAGATTTTCATCCTAAGAAAGTCAGGCTGTGCATCTGGTGGGATTGAAAAGGAATCCTGTACTATGAACTCCCGCCAAGAAACCACTCAATTGATTCTGAAAACTACTGCTTGCAACTGGACGAATAAAAGGCAGCAATTCACGAAAAACATCCAGAATTGACGAACAGGAAAGATGTCGTTTTCCATCAAGACAATGCCACACCTCACGTTTCTTTGGCAACTCGGCAAAAATGGATGCAGCTGGGCTGGATGCGTTATCCCACCGGCTATATTCACCAGACGTTGCTCATTCAGATTTTCACTTATTCAGGTCATTAAAAAAATAATCTCAATGTTAAAAGTTTTAATTATTAAGATGACATCAAACATACACCTTAAGGAGTTCTTCTTTTTTGATAACCTAATCGACCTCGTCTCCTTCTCACCTGTGTGAGTGCCTCATACATTTGCTTGAGGGGAGTGGAACGTTTCTACCACTTTCCCGATATCCACCGGGGCCTTTTTTCTCACTGATCATCTGATCAACCTTGTCTCCTTCTATCCTGTGTGAGCGCCTTTTACCATTGCTCGAAGAGTCCAACGGCCAAATGTTAACTAACGCTCCCAAAATTTATTTCCCATCGAATATTTGGCGTGTGGTCGTTTCACGTCTATTTAGACGGCATATGGATCCCATTAGCATGGGACAGGCTAGCCTCCCAGAGAGTAAAATACTACGCCTCCTTGGCCTTACACTCTCGGCGGACCTCAAATGGAATGACTATATTGAATCCATTGCCAAATCTGCTGCTATGAAAGTGGGCTCCCTGTGCAGGGCCCGGAAATTTTTCCCACCTGAAACTATTCTGCACATATTCAAATCTACCATCCGCCCGTGTATTGAATATTGCTGCCATATCTGGTCGGGTGCCCCTGCTGCTCTCCTTGGGCTTCTTGACAAAATACAAAGGAGGATCTGTAACGTGGTTGATACTGACTTGGCAGACCGGCTGCAGCCGCTCTCACACCGGCGTGATGTAGCTTCCCTGTGCCTCTTCTACAAGTACTTTCATGGCTTCTGCTCCGATGAGCTTAGATCACTGGTGCCGCCTAAGCACGAATTTACACGAGATACTAGATTAGCAACTAGGTCCCACCCTTTTATAGTTAAACAAGTAAGATGTAACCGTAAATTCTACTCCAACAGCTTCTTTTCTCGCGCTTCCCGCCTGTGGAACTCCCTTCCACAACTCTGCTTTCCCGACAGTTACAATCTCCAGGTGTTTAAATGTAGGGTCAATAGACACCTCCTATCACACTAACTCCCAACTATTCTCACAACACTCTCATCTACCCAACCCTCATTCTCGGTATCCTCACCCGCCTATCACCCACCCTCTGTTATTTCCTATATTTAATCAGCCTTTCTCCACTCTACGTAGCCCCCTGCACAGTAGTAGCAGTGACATGCCTTGCTCAGGGTGAAACGCTTATAAAAAAAAATATATATATATTTTGCCGATATTTTTGACGGTACGAGTCCATTCATTTGTACATATATAATTGCCAACAATTCCTTCTAAATTTCTCTCACTTTTAGATAATTTTTCCCCCATATGTAATGTTGTTCGTATTACAAACAAAAGAAATCCTAGCTTCTGATGACTGAAAATAGTTTATACTGTTATATTAAATCTTGCTACTTTTTAACCCGAGAAAATTTCACGGCTTCCCTATTTAAACTTTCTGATTAATCTTAATTTTTTTTTTAATCATATCACCCCGAGCAAGGCGGTAACGCCACTGATGTGCAGGGGGCTACGTAAGAGTGAAAAGATTGGAAAAGAGAAAACCGGAAACCACATCCTAAACAGAGAACAAGGGATGAGCCTCTTCACCTGTTCAATAGACGTGGGTGGAGTGTGGACCGGGCGATAGTTTAGTCTATCTACTCCAATTAAGTTCTTAACTGTTAAGTTAATGATTAATGATTAAAGTAAGAGTTAAGTATTAAAATTCGTAGCGAGATCTACGATGATAAAATATTCCTAGAAATTCCCTTATTGCATCGTCAAATATTTTTGAGCTTAACAATTTTAACAAAATATTACAATAACAAGCATAAATATGAATGCTGGTCGTCATTTTAAAAAATAAGGAAATGAGAATGAAAAGATTTGAAATTGACAATTTTTTCACGTTTTTCTACCGCACCCAGTAGAAAATGCATTTCTTTGGCGCCATTTTTTTTATTGTTATTCCCATTGTTATTGGTTTTTATGACGTTGCATGACGTCAATTACAAAATATAACTTCAAACACCAATTTTGTAATAACCAACTTAATAAACTGTTTTTTATTTAAATGTTCCGTTTATGTACTATATTTTCAATACATTTTCCACCTAAATTTTTAGTTGCCAGCATGAGTTTTCCTTCCTTCCGAAAAAAAAAAGTCACTTGTGATTGCAGTCTTGATGGCAAGACAACAAAAACGCGATAACTCGTGGTCGACGTCTTAAAAAAAAACAAAAAAAACTCAACCACGAGTTATTTTATGGTTGGCAGTCAAATGTGTTATGACTGTTGTCCCTATAAAACTTTGTTCACTCGTTTTTGGTTTTTAAACATTTATCAAAACTCCAGTTGTTTTTCTCGCTTCTGACATTCAATTTTCTTTTCTTTCGCCTCTTTTAATTTCAGCGCGAAGACTTTTTGTAATTGGTGTTTTTCTTTCAATTTTTGTTTTGCTTATTTTTAAAGTTCATAATTATCGTTCAAATTACTTTAGCTTCGCTTTTGATATTCATTTCTTTCCTCTTTACCCGGCAGCCATGATTTCACATTTGAACTTTTGTTCTTTTTTCTCAGCCTTTCCCAAACATCCCGCCCTTTGTTTCGAGTTATAGATTCTTGAGTTTTTTTTAAACTCGGGTATATTTTTCCCAAAATTTTAATGTTTTTTTATTTATTTAATTTTTTCGATTCATTTTTTTTTTTCTGTCATCATTTTTCTCTCTTAAATTTCCTTTTCATTTCTTGATATAAAATTCGTCTATCTTATGCCTGCCTGCCTGATTATCTATCTATCTATCTATCTATCTATCTATCTATCTATCTATCTATCTCAATTTTTGCATATCTCTCTCTCTCTCTCTCTCTCTCTCTCTCTCTCTCTCTATCTATCTATCTATCTATCTATCTAGCTATCTATCTATCTATCTATCTACTAGCAGTATAGCCCGGCGTTGCTCGGGTGTAATGAAAGCTTTAAAACTAATCCATGGTCCTGGAGCTCAGACTCTTTGGACGTTGATACGAAAGACTAAAAAGCAATATTTGTTTCTAGTTAAAGCGAAACTGTAAACTGAAAGAAAAATAAATTAATGTAAGTCAAATTTTGATTTCCTGGTATCGATATCAAATAATTTTTTTCTTCGTAAACTGAATTTTGAATGCTAAATAAGTCGTCTGAGTAAATGGTATCATGGCTGAGACTAAGAACTACAATTATACGTACTTAGAGCCAAACCCGAAGCAAAAACTAAAATGAAAAGGCTGAAAAAAAATACAGACATACAGGCACATAAACACACACACACAGAGAAACATTTTGCCTTTTATATATATATATATTATCGATTTTACTATTGCACTATTGTAATAACTGCAACCTTGAAACTTCTGAATATCGTTTCTTATGTGTTTGTCTATGAGTGTATCAAATTTGATTAAAATCGGACCACTCCTTCTATAACCCGATTTTTTCAATTATCGATTTTTTGATAATTATCAGGGGTACCTTGACACAAACCTAGATAAGAACACTCGCAGACGCTTATGATACAATTGTGTGAATTTTCAAGAAAATCGTTTCAGCCGTTTCGGAGTCTATAGGTAAGGGACACACAGACACACACACACACTCACACACACACACAGACAAAGTTCCTTTTTATAAATAAGTTTAGATTTAGATTGAGATCTATCTATCTATGTCGGTTTATTAAGATTATCTATCTATCTATCTATCTATCTATCTATCTATCTATCTATGTAAATTGGTGTAAATTATCTATCTATCTATCTATCTATCTATCTATCTATCTATCTATCTATCTATCTATCTATGTAAATTGGTGCATATCTATCTATCTATCTATCTATCTATCTATCTATCTATCTATCTATGTAAATTGGTGCATATCTATCTATCTATCTATCTATCTATCTATCTATCTATCTATCTTATTCTTATTCCAAACTTTCTACCTATATATCTATCACAATCTGTTCATTATATATTTATCTTTTTATCTGCTATATTTTTTCTAAAAGCATTTTTATCTGACTGTATTTCTTTCTTTCTCACTCTCGTCACTCTCTTCCTCTCTTTTTTCTCTCTCTTTCCTCTCTTTCTTTCTTTCTCTCTCTCTCTCTCTCTCTCTCTCTCTCTCTCTCTCTCTCTCTCTCTCTGTTTTCTATATCTTTATTTGGCTCCTATTTAAAAAAAATTCTTTCTTTCTTGAATCTTCTGCCTTATTTAACATTTATACTGCATACTGTTTATTCTTTCTTTATTTTTTGTTCCTTCTTTTATTTTTTTTATTTTTCTCGTATTTATTTCCATTATTGTGTCTCTTTCATTGTTTTTTATACCATTATTCCTTTTTTTTCAACTTCAAAATTTGCATTCATTCTTTCAATTTTCTTTTCGTTGACTTAAGATATCTCAATTGTTTGTTTGTTTGTTTCTTTCTTTCTTTTTCTTTCTCTTCATATTTCTTTCTTTTTGTTTCTTTCTCTTTTATCTCTGTCTTTTTTTTCTTTCTTTGTCTTTTATCTTGTCTTTCTTTTTTCTTTCTTTTTCTTTTATCTCTGTCTTTCTTTTTTCTTTCTTTCTCTTTTATCTCTGTCTTTCTTTCTTTCTCTTTTATCTCTGTCTTTCTTTTTCCTTTCTTTCTTCTTTATCTCTGTCTTTCTTTTTTCTTTCTTTCTCTTTTATCTTGTCTTTCTTTTTTCTTTCTTTTTCTTTTATCTCTGTCTTTCTTTTTTCTTTATTTTTCTTTTATCTCTGTCTTTCTTTTTTCTTTCTTTCTCTTTTATCTCTGTCTTTCTTTTTCCTTTCTTTCTCTTTTATCTTGTCTTTCTTTTTCTTTCATCTCTGTCTTTCTTTTTTCTTTCTTTCTCTTTTATCTCTGTCTTTCTTTTTCCTTTCTTTCTCTTTTATCTTGTCTTTCTTTTTCCTTTCTTTCTCCTTTATCTCTGTCTTACTTTTTTCTTTCTTTCTCTTTATATTCCTGTCTTTCTTTCTTTGTACACTTCAGTTACTTTTTTATATATTCTTATCGCTTTAAAAATGTTTCCAAATTTTCCAAATATTTTAATTATTACTGCAACTGATCTTTCTTTTTTCCTTCTTTCTTTCTTTTTACTTTCTTTCTTTTTTCGTTTTTATTCTTTCTAAGCATCCTTCTTTCTTAACATTCTTGTATTATTTTACTTTCTTTTTTCCTTCTCAACATCTATTTATTGTTCTTCTCCCTCTTTTCTGCCTTTTTTAACCCCTTCTTTCTTAACATCCTTCTAATATTTGTCTTTCTTTGCTTCTTTCTTTGCTTCTTTCTTTGTTTCTTTCTTTGTTTCTTTGCCTCACATTCTGTTTATTTATTTTCTTTCACATTTTTATTCTTTCTTCTCTCCGTTTCGAAATTCCGTCTTTCTTCCCATTTAACTTACTGTCTTCTTCCAATCATATTCATTCTCTCTTGAGTCTTCAGCTATTTACTTTGTTGATGCCTTCTTCTAGGAACCCACATTTCGATCTTTTTTCTTTCTTTCCCTTTTATCCAATACTTTATTTATTCTAGTTTTCTATTTTGTATTAAAATCCAATCGATAAATTTGTACTGGCCGAACTTTGTAGAATAAACTTGTTATTCTTCTTTATTTTCTACTTTCATTTTTATATTTTTTGTTTCTTTGTTTCTACTTTCACTTTCAGATTTTACTTTGAATTTCAGAATACTTTGCATTTATAATTTTTATCTCATTACCTTCGCCATTCGATGTTTTCTTTTTCGACCATTACATCTCCACTCCTTTTTTTACGGTTTTTTAAATCCTTTTTTTTATAACGAAACCCATTTCTTTCCCCAACCCCGAATTTTCCCTTTTTGTTTTTTCAAACACTACCCTTTTCCAGTTCTTCTGTCCTTTTCATTGCCATTAAAAATAAACACACACACACACACACACACACACACACACACACACACACACACACACATATATATATATATATATATATATATATATATATAACAAAAATCAGCTAACAAAAAAGCCTTCCTGTTTAGTAGCCAATTAAAACGTGTTGTTTTGATGTGGTGGCTCTTATTGTTGATGATTGGTTTTACTCGTGGTTGATTCTTTAAAACCTCTGCTTTGAAAGCATGGCGCCCTCCATCTATTCAAACTGGCTGCCAGGTCTGAGAATCAGGAAATGCCAATAGAAAGCATTGTCTTAATCTAAGATGAAAAGGCGAATCACAAGCTTCTTATAAACAGTTATGTGACAATGGTTATATGAACTTATATATATATCTATATATATATATATATATATATATATATATATATATATGCAAAAGTAGTCTAAAATGCAACTAGAGCCTTTAAGAATATTTAAGAGACATATCATGGCATAGCTAGACGTTTCTCCATCTCAATTTAACTTTTGAATATAATAGAACTGTGAAACTGGTAAAGTTACTCCAAATAAATATTCTTAAAAGGGTCCAGTTGTATTTTTAAAATTTTTTTCCTCTAGTTTTACCTATGTCTGATATATAAAAACATAAATAATACTCACACACACACACACACACACACACACACACACACACACACACACACACAAATATATATACTACCGGCCATAATTATTAGGCCACCCCAGTGTTTTAAAAAATCATGTATTTCATACGATTTTTTAGTATTTATTGCCAAGTGAATGATCGTAACTGAAAATAGAATGGTTCTTTTAATAATACTGCACAATAACATGTGCATCAAATGAATTTATAAATATTTAATGATTATCTATATTGTAGTTTCATCAATGAAAGAATGAAGAAAATTTATGGTGATTCTGACGTGTTCATCTTTGCTTCCTTGTAAAACTTTACAAAGTAATAATAACAAAAGAACCATTCTATTTTCATTTAGAATTATCCACTTGGCAATAAATACTAAAAATAGTAAGAAATACATAATTTCTATTAAAATATTGGGGTGACCTAATAATTATAGCTGATAGTGTATATATTTCATTAAAAATGTCCAAGAAAGATTTCATTCATTTTTATGAAGTTTTTCCAGAATCCTTTTTTTTTTTCAGTTTTATAGTAGTTAACGAATATATAAATTGCCCATAATTTATTTCTGCTAAGCGCTTTCGACCACTTCTTTTGCCATTTTCTGGTGTCATTATTTTCCTCATAGTGTTATGTTGTATTGTAATTTTGTGTTGTTTTAATGAAAGATGTTGTTTTTAATGAAAGAAAGGTTGCTACCCAAATATACAGTATATATATATATATATATATATATATATATATATATATATATATATATATACCAGCCAACCAAACGATATTTCTCTTTCTCTCTGTTTTATTTTTTTATTTTCTGAATTTGCTATCCGATAACACTAACCAACCAAACGTAGGCACCATTATGCTCCCTTACATTTTGCTATCTGTCCTAATGGTTTTGTTAGTTGGTTACTCATTGGTAGCCTCAATATGTGGACCTTATCTATCTATCTATCTATCTATCTATCTATCTATCTATCTATATATATATATATATATATATATATAAGCAACCGTTCTTAAGCATGTTTCATTGAAAACGACCTACAAGCAAGATTCTTTTAAGTCAAATACTATTACAAACAACAGACAATTTTTGTCAATTAATTTTAATGATCGTTTTTTCAAAATTAAGAACAATCCTTCTCAAACAAGCAGGAAATTCCCTCAAGGATTGCCCAGAGAAAAAAAAACGAACTTTGAACACTTCTTAACGGAATTTCCTCCCTGTTCCAGAAGGATTGTTCATAATTAGGAAAAGACGATCAATCAAAGAAATCGACAAAAATTGTCTGCTGTTCTCTCTCTCTCTCTCTCTCTCTCTCTCTATCTATCTATCTATCTATCTATCTATCTATCTCTCTATCTATCTATTTATCTATCTATCTATCTAATTTGCACCTTCACTTCCAAATTTGTATACAGCGATGCTAACAAAAAGTACTGCTCACAAAGGGACGCGGTAAATGTCTGTACTACAATCGATTTAAGCATACTGTCTTGCGTATTTTTTCATAGCCCAATACAGGCAGATTTATGTCTAAATGTAAAACCGAGGAAAGATGGAAGGAAAGAAAAAACGTGGATGAATAACTCTGAAAGCTTCACACGTAGCTATAGTTATTAGTTGTATTTTGATATGTAGGAAATTTCTCTGAGGCTATTGGAGAAGTGTTTTTTTTTAAGTGTATTGGCAGAGGAGGAGATTATGTTGAACGAATGTGTAACTTTTTTTTTCTTCATTATATTACGGAATTATGCCTTGGTGTGCAACCAGACTGGCAACAAGGCCTAACCCTTTTACAGTTAAAACAACAAAATGCAGCCGTCACTTCTACTATAATAGCTTATTTTTTCGCACTTCCCGCCTGTGGAGCTCCCTTCTGCAAGTTATACTTGCTTCCTTGATAACTGAGGCTTTCTGACTATTTGGGTGTATATATGAACCGGTAAGTCATTGTAAAAGAGTTTATAATCTGGAATTAGCGTGTTTGGTTGTTTGGGTGTCTACCTGTTCAACCGTCTTTCTTGACTTGTTATTTTCGTTTAATTTTCCAATTCAATTTTTTTTTAAAATTTAATTTCGTCCGCGCCAATAATTTGTTTTTAATTTTATTCTTTTTTTCTTTTCTTACTTTTTCTCCTTCCTTTTCATATTTTCCGCCTATTTTATTTCACTTCATTTTATTTTAATTAATTCATTTGACACATTTTTCTCTTATTCTATTCATTATTCGCAAACTTTCTTTATTTTTCTTTTCCTAATTTCAATTCTGTTTAATCTTGGATCAATTAATCCCCCCCCCCCACATCACTCTTCATTAAAAACAATAATATCTAAACATCAAAATTCCATTAGTGAAATCCGGTCAAAATCGAAACTAAAGATTTAATTCCAGTCTAAAATGATTTTCAATTTTTTTTTCTCTTTCTCTTTCCTAAAGGTGTGGGCGAAGGAAATACTCTAAGGTTTGCTAGCTTCATTTAGTTTCTAAGGTCTTTCGCTTAAACTATTTTCCGGCAGTGTAAACAATAACACTCATTAAAATTATAATATTAATTATGAAAAAAACAGTTGTCTACCGTCGACGCAGTGTTCGCTTTGGTGTCAATCGAGACTTCTGTTATATGCGTCGTATTTATTTTCATTGTGTTGGAATTCAACTAATATCAATAGCTTTTTCTTAATAGACCACCAAGAAGATTACCAACAACGACTATAGACACATTTTTAAGGACTCCAAATTAATTACTCTGTCGGTGAATCTGTTATGTGATTGATCCCAACTTGGCAGCTGGGATACAGTCGCTTTCTCACCGATGCAGTGCAGCTTCCCTGGGTCGCTTCTACAAATACTTTCACGGCTTCTTCTCCGATGAACTTAGCTCACTGGTAACCCGTGTATATGAATTTACTCGAGCCACAAGATTAGCAACTAGGTCTCACCTTTTTACTGTGAAACCAATAAAACTGTAAACGCAAATTCTACTTCATCAGCTTCTTTTCTTGCACTTCACGCCTGTGGAATTCCCTTCCGCTTACTTTCTTTCCCGACAGCTACTATCTTCAAGAATTCAAATGTAAAGTCAATAGTCATCTCCTATCTCACTAACTTGCATTCTCTCTCTCTCTCTCTCTCTCATGCTCCTTTCTTCGTCCACCCCACTCTCATCAGTATTCTCATCCTCTTCCGGACACCCCTGTAACATGTCACTCCTTCTCATAACATTCTTCCTACGTAAACCCCCCTGCACAACAGTGAGAGTAAAATGCCTTGCTTGGGGCGACAAGATAATTAATATATATATATATATATATATATATATAGTCATCCGCAGACAGATCTGTTTCGCTGTATCACAGCTCATCAGTACGGTTAGACAGCCGATTGCTTTTTACCCAGGATTGAAACCCGACCGAATTGGCGTCAGTCGGCGATTCTATCTCTGAGCTACAGGAGGCAAACTTTTTAGCGTGTATATTATCATTGTACAAGCCCAATAGCTGAGAGTGTTTGAATTCATTGCTGAATTAACGATGCGTAGATGCCAGAGTAGCTACTGTTTTTCAAAGTCTACCATTCTTAAAGGGAAGTGTCGGTTAGAGACTCAGAAATTATTGAATGAATTTTAACGAAACTTGGCCTGCAGTTAGACTAGGTAAAGATGACCTTGGTCAAGAAAATGTTAAAACCTCATGAAAGTTATAGAATATTAAAAATAATGTCAACACGACATTTCTCATAAAACATTTATAGGAGTAGACAACTTCACTTCTCGTCCTGTCCACATTCCTCTGCGGCCTTTTGAACAGAACTAAGACTTTATAGCGGGTATCTCTTATTTTATTCCGTTTGTAGTAAGGGGTAGCAGTATGCCGTAGCAAGTTAACGAAATGTTGCCTTGTGGGAAGATAGCCCACTATAATTCATAAAATTATTATAAATTCAAGAAAGGCAATTAGAGTATAAAATAACATATATATATATATATATATATATATATATATATATATACATTTCAATTAATGTTTTACAAAATAAGTAATGCTTGAAATAAAGGTCCAACGGAGGTAAAAGATTTCATGGCAAAATAATAAGCTGAAAGAGATTAAGGCTTAGAAATGTGGAAGCGTCTTGTGGGTAAAGAATGTTCATTTAGAAGTTGCCACTTCAAAGGTCAGTAGGTCAGCAAGTTGGTTTGTGTGGAAGGTCTTTGAAGAGGTCGATAAGTACTTTTGAGAACAGGGAGAAAATAAAAGGTCAGAATAGTACTTATGAGACAGGGGAAGGAAGAAAGAGGCAAGCATAGTAGCCGCTCGACTTAGGTCAAGGGGATTAGTTACAGTCTTCTCCTCAAGTCCTGACTGTCTGATGAAGCGTTTGTGTCTTCGCTTTTTATATCGGCATTTTGGATCAAACGCAGCTAGTTTCGAATTTGATCCTTGTATTTGATTCCGGGCTTTTCATTGGCTGTTAAATAAAAAAATGGTAATTTGATATTTGATTAATTTTTATTTTTCAACAGGAACATCTGCGCGAACTCGGATGCGCACGACGATTTTTATTCATTTGCCTTTTAGTTATGAGAGAGCACACATCCGGTTCACCGCTTTTGTTCGTTCGGTATCACCACAGCTTATCTCTTGTTTCCAGTTTAGGTTTAAGTTTGCGGTTCCTTTTAAATTCTTCCTCAACTTCTAAAGCCTAAACTCTGAAATTTTTATATCTCTAGATTTCTAGTTCTTTCTATATTTTCCTTCTCTTCCTTTCCAGCAGTCCCTTACGTACTAGTGGTATTATTGCCTTGCTTGCCGTGAAGTATATATATATATATATATATATATATATATATATATATATATATATATATAAAGTTAAATATTTATTTCCACGTTAAAATAATAAAAAGGGAGATAAATCAGCTGTTGGTAGTAAATTGGTACAAAGTTATATCCCTTAGTAATTTTAATAATCTATAAAGAATACAACTGATTGTCTTTCTTTTGATTTTTGATTTAAAATAAATTAGTTCCCTGTAAAACCGGATAATTCTGCTAGCAAGTAATAATAAAACCCTAGTCTATTATTAATGGTTGTAGACAAAGAAAACACCGCTGAATTACTTGAAAGTAGTGAATGCTTGAAAATCTCATCACAGATGAAGAGCAGACTTGAAGTAACAGAGATGCGGTTCTACAGAAGTATGCTAAGAATTCAATAGACGGAACATGTGAACAATGAGGAAGTTGTAAGCAAAATGGGAACAAAAATGACACTGGTACTTAGAATCAGAAAGAATTGAAATTTCTGGGACATATGAGAAAAGGTGATTAGAAAACTTTTAAACAGGATATACTGAAGGAAAGTAGAGCCAAGGGGAAAAGCAAATATATATAAATAATAGCTGTGAGGCTGGCAGAAGTATATATATATATATATATATATATATATATATATATAACTTTTCTTCTTGGCACAGTAAATGTTGTCATTGTTGGTGTTGAATTTTTATATTTTCTCATTTGTTTATATTTATTTACTTATTTTTTATTATTGTAATTATTATCTATCATTTTGTTTTTAATTTGATAAATTATTTATCTATTTATTCATTTTAAATAAAAGATTGGCTGTTTTGTTTTAATGGCATATCAACCTCGGCGGATCATTTATTGCCAACTAAATTTTATTTATTTATTGCTGGTAATACCTTTTTCTTTCAACAATTTATTGTTGTTTTTTTTTATATATATAAGTTTTGTGTCTAGTAATACTTTTTTTTTCTTTTCGAGTATCAAGATTCATTGGGACTTGTTTTTAAGGGCAGGGTCTCCAAGTCCTACTCTATTATTTAACCCATAACTGGAGGGAAGGGACGGATTAATACCTTTCCCAAGGTATTAATACCTTTCCCAAGGTATTAATACCTTTCCCTTTCCCAAGGGTACCAGTGCTTAAGTGAATACAGGGTATTCGACTGGAATTCGAACTCGGCTCACAGATTTCTCTTTCCGAGCCGATATCCACTGCACCACAACGCACATCCGTCACTAAACGCTTACAGCACCTGGTATTCCCACGCGGTCACTCATCTTAGTACTGACCAGGCTCAACGTTGCTTAACTTTGGTGATCGAGCGAGAACCGGTGCATTCAACGTAAGCCTTAAATAAAAGAATATCTTAATTTAATTGTTTTCCATTAACTTAAAAAAATAAATTATGATCATATATGTTGGCTTAGGAATGGAGTATTTCTTTTAGGAAAGGGGATATTTGAATAAATCAGTGACGTAGGTTTAAGCAAGGCTTGATACTAGGTACATCCGCTAATTTTCGATACCTAAGGTTTAAAATGAATTTTCTAAGATAAAAAAGCATTATTTTTAGCTTTAATTGAAATTCATTAAATATACCATATCCAGTAAGTAAAATACTCTGGTCTATTATAAGTATACATTCATTGGAATCGAATTTTATATTTTTATTGATTGGAGTCAAATTTATTTGGTTGCTTTCAATTGATATCGACAATGTTGGCACATTTTGACACATTTGTAAACAAAAGGTAATTCTCGGTTTTAAAAATAATCCAAAATTGAAATATGCTTTTCTGAAACTTTATTTGAGTAATATTTCAGATTTAAAAATAATTAATCTGATTTGAAAAAAATATTATTTACTTTAAGTTTAAAAAAAAAAAGAGAGAAATGGATTAAAAAAAAAAACTGTAGCGGTTATAACGTAGTTATCGATAGTTAATCACATAAACGCTGAAATATTTCTACGGAGGGTTTATCTGTTAAAACATAATTTAAAAAATGACGAGTGAACCTCTTTTATCTAATTTTTAAGTATTCATTAATTCTAAAAATGTTGGAAAAATATTCTTCGTAATGTAATTTTAGGAATGTTGATTTTAAATTTACTATAGACGTCGCTTTTATTTTCTTATAATGTCGTGTATGGTCATCCATACATTCAAAATGGGCACGTTTTATATAGAGGAAATTTTTAAAAAATTTATTTTTAAAATCTTAGAGCATGATGATTTGTATTAAGTTTGTAAATTTTTGCTTAGTAAATATAGTCTTTACTAAATAATTTAACGCAACCAAAGTTTTGAATTTTAAAAAGACTTTTACAAGATTTTTTAAATTATAAATTATTATGATTTTAATAGAAAAAATGAAGACAATACTTGTAAAAATTAATTAATTCATCACGACTTCTTTTTCTTCAGGCAATAATATTTTTAATATATATTATTTATGAAAGTAATTAAAAGCTTATCTAATCAAATGATATCATTGTTTTGTTGCATTTTTTTATATTTTACTATTTGGAGCAGATTTTCGGGAAAATTACAACTGTTTCAAAAAAAGAAAAATCCATGTTTTACCTTCTCTAATGAGTCCTGTGGTTAACTAATAAAGTTAGCTAACAGAATTCAATTTCTAGAAATTTCATGAAATTAAAATGGGGCGGTGAATAACAGATGTAAAAAAATATATGTTTACCAATATTTCATAAAAAAATTATTTTCAAAAAAATTATATTCATTCATTTGTGAGTAAGTCATGAAAGATTCATTAGAATCAGAAAATCATTTGATATTTGTAATAATTTCCAATTTAATGTGATTTTCGCTTGAAACTAAAGCGCTAAAATTTCCATAATAAACTCTGATCCCCACGGTGACGCAAAAACATAGAAGATTCTTAACCAAAATTTTGAACGAGTTAGAAAGGATTAAAAAAAATACTAAAAAATAAATAAATACGTTCGTTTTTTTCTCTCTTAATAATAGCATAACCGACTTGTCGATAATTTTTTTTTTAATTAAGTTTGAGACATTCTTTTTATCACATTATACTGTTTTGTTTTGTTTTGTTTTGTTTTGTTTTAGCGAAAAAGTGAAGGTACTTATTCTACTGAGAGATATATTAAATTTATTAGTGCAGAAAACGACTGTGGTGAAAGGAAAGGAATAAGTGTAAAGTCGGTAAGTGCAGTCAAATTATAGGAAAAACCAAAGCCTCGTATTGACTCCTAGTGATAGAAATGGCGATGGTTTCAGCAGGATGTTGACTTACTTTTCAGTTTCCGGTTTATGTTAAATTTAAGTCGCAATAATAATAAGTCAGATACGTTTACTGACTACACTTCGTTGAGATGCTAGCGATTAGAATTAACTTGTTTATTTGTTATTATAAATTAGAAGTGGCCAAATCTTAAAAGTTTATTAACAACGAATCATGGATGTTGTATACTACGCTCGATATTTTCATAAGAGCATTTCCTCGCCCGAGATTCAGCAAAAAAACAAACAAAAACAAAAAAACACAACAAATGGTTAATTTCGAGGGCTATTACGGCGGACATGAAGCAGACTATCATCACGTTTAATTTCGTTGTTTTTAATTTTTTTTTTTTTTTTAACTTTTTTCAGCGCAGTCCTATCGATTACCCCCTTAGCTTTACGATTGACAAAAAAAAAAAAAAAAAAAAAAATTGAAAATTTCAATATTTAAACATTTTCTGGAGGGGATCAGTTTCTCATACAACGTTATAATAAATCGAGCCTCCATTTTGAAACCAGACGCTGGTACGTCATTACTGCTACCTGTAAATGTGTTCATTATCAAATTTTTTGGATGTTTTCACTGCAATATTATCTTTTACACATTAAACTTTACGAATACCAAAAAAAAAAAATAAAAAATTTCGATATGTAAACAATTTTTTTGCGGGGACCAGTTTCATACAACCTTATAGTGGATTGAAAATGGAGGATCGATTTACTATAACGTTGTATAAGAAACTGACTCCCACCCAATTTTTTTTAAATATTGTAATTTTTCAAAATTTTTTTTGATAATCGGAAAGTGTAAGTAAAAATTGATAGGACTGCGCTGAAAAAAGTAAAAAAAAAAAAATGTAAATCAACGAAATTAAACGTGGAAGACAAAAAGATCGGCACCAACATCCGAAAATGCACTGGGATAACGAAAACCCATTTTATAACTAAGCAACATAACAGTAAAGAACGCATTTCTTTTGTTTCTAACAAGATTTTTCCAGATGAGTACTTAACTGTTATGTAATATCAGTCCTCCTATGCGTCAGTGAATGCTGGACAATTTCATTGAAGATGAAGAAGAGACTTGAGGTAACAAATGTGGTTTCACAGAAGGCTGATAAGGGTGCCATGGACTGAATTTTTGTTTTAGAAAAGAAAAAAGAATGGAGCTAAAAAGAACAATAATACTTATCAGATGCATAACAAGAAAAGAGGGTTTAGAAAATTTGACGCTCAAAGGATATAATAAATGCAAGAGGCGCAGAAGAAACCAACGCACAACCTACAAAAGTAGCTTGTGTAAAAGATTGACAGAACTGTAACTAGCACAGAGAACAATAAAGAAATCTAACGATAACACATAACTTCATAAGGCCCGGAACTGACATATCGGTGGCACCACTAATAAAACAATTCATATGATTTTTATAAAATACTAACCTTCAAATGGCACGTGACAAAATTTAGGCCCAATCGAATTATTAGTTTACAAATTACAGTTATTTAATTGAAGCTACTGTTGCAAATTTTCAAAACAATGGAAAAATCTGAATTATGTGTGTTGATAAAGCATTGCTTTTTGATAGGGAAAATACTGTTCAAGCAAAGCAATAGCTTGATAAGTGTTATTCAGACTCTGCTCCATCGGAAACAACGGTTAAGAAGTGGAATGCTGACTTTAAACACGGTCGTACAGACACAAATGATGCTGAACGCTCAGGCCATCCAAAATTGGCAATTATCCTGAAAAACACACACACACACAAATCTACAAACTCGTTTCGGAAAATTGAAGTTGCGTGAGATAGTAGAGGAGTTGAACATATCAGAAGGCAGTGCATTTACCATTTTGTATGAACATTTATCAATGAGAAAGCTGTGTTCAAAGTGGGTGCAGCATTTGATCACAGTCGATCAAAAATAACTACGCGTCGACGACTCAGAACGTTGTTTGCAACTGTTTCAACGCAACAAGATGTTTTTGAGTAAATATGTGACTGGATGAAACATGAATCCACCACTTCACTTCGGAGTCAAATCGGCAGTAAACTGAGTGGATAGCAGCAGGTGAAAGTTGTCCAAAGAGACCAAAGACGCAAACATTAGTAGGCAAGGTTTTGACCTCCGTATTTTGGGATGCGCAAGGTATTTTGTTCATCACTTACCTTGAGAAAGGAAGAACCATCAATAGTGAATATTATGTAGCATTCTTGGTGTCAAGGAAGAAATCGTAAAAAAAAAAAAAACGGCCACAAATAAAGAAGAAAAAAGTGATATTTCACCAAGACAATGCACCGTATCACAAGTCGATCGCAACGATGGCAAAACTACATAAATAGCACTTCAAATTGCTTCTGCATCCACCCTATTCTCCAGATTTGGCTCCCAGCGGCTACTGAATGTTTGCAGATCTCAAAAGAATGCTTCAGGGAAAGAAATTTGGTTCCAATGAAGAAGTGATATCGGAAACTAAAGCGTATTTTGAGGTCAAAGACAAAAAAGGCATCGAATTGTTAGAGAAGCGTTGGAATCAGTGTATCATATCACCCTAGAAAGAGACTACGTTGATGAATAAAGCCGAATTTTGCCTAAAAGTTGTTGTTTTATTAGTTAAACCCAGGTTGTATTGAGTGATGTGTTACGTTTTTCAATTTTTTGCAGACACCTTTCATCTATTCTTTCCTCTGGTTAGTCTGGCGTGTCCTAGTTAATATGACTGAGGTTTGGGGCCTTGTTCATTATTTGTCTATACTTCTGAGTTGAGGTAGTATTTATACTATTTAGATTATTAGGACTATTGTCCTCATCTTTACTGCCATGTTTACGACGTTTCAGCCGTTGAACACCCCGGTCAGTTGCTAGGTATTTCGAACCGAACCCTTTATTAAGATCACTGGGGTATACCATTCTCATTTCATATACGATGTCGCTTATGGTAGCCATATAGTTATCTCCATTTCACTTGACTCTAACTTATTTGTTCGCCACTGCCGGTCCTGAGTATGGCCGTAAGCTGCATCCGGCAGCAAGGCCTCTGATTGCGAGGTTGTGAGGAGCATGGAAACACCTCTTGATTACTATTGTTCTCAGATTTACCATGACCCGAAGTGGTAGCACCTGTTAGGGTCCCAGCTATGGGCAAATAGTGAACCCCCAAACTGGGGTTAAAAGACTCTTTTTCGTTAAAAAGTTGTCATTTGTTTAACTAAGTTGAAACAACAAAAAATTATATCCTTCACTTGCCCGAGGTCATTAGGTGTGACCCAGCATGTGAAAATAAAACAAATGCAGGTCAATTTTTTTAATAATAATAATAATAATAATAATATTACATTAATGTTAAACCATGCATGAATTTTGATCTTAATTCATTGAAAGTGTTAATATGTATATGTTTTTCAAAGGGAATTAAGACGGAGTCCAGTAAAAATCACTTTTATTATCACGTATTTGTTATTTGCTTGATCCTAACCAGTTGTCCTCACCCAAGAAATTATTTCTTAAAAATAATCTAAAAAAGAAAGACTCTCCCATTTGACTTCCATTCATCAAAATAATAATTGTGGCCATTCTTCTGGTTATGATGATATAAATATCAAATCATAAAGAATAATCATAATAATGATGCTGATAACTTTAAAATATTACAATTACCACAACCATAACTACTACTACTACTACTAATATTAATAATAATAACAACAACAAATAATATTTCCGGCGTTCTCTTTTCCAATCTTTTCACTTTTCTTTTTTTTTTCTTTTCCATTTTTTTTAAAATTGAAGTAGATAGACTAAACTATCGCCCGGTTCACACTCCACCCACGTCTATTGTACAGGTGTAGAGGCTCATCCCTTGTTCCCTGTTTAGGATGTGGTTTCCGGCTTTCTCTTTTCCAATCTTCTCACTTTGTTTTTTTTTTCAATTAGAGTAGATAGATCTATCTATCGCCCGGTTCACACTCCACCCCCGTCTATTGAACAGGTGTATAGGCTCATCCCTTGTTCCCTGTTTAGGATGTGGTTTCCGGCTTTCTCTTTTCCGAACTTTTCACTATTACGTAGCCCCCTGCACATTAGTGGCATTACCGCCTTGCCCAGGATGATACGATTAAAAAAAAAATTGTGGTAATTGTTCTGGTTATGATGCTATAAATATCAAGTCATAAACAATAATCATAATAATGATGCTGATAACTTTAAAATATTACTACTACTACCAGCACCATTACTACTACTACTACAACTAATAATAATAATAATAACAACACATACTCTACTGCTACAACAGTCATGGCCCTCGTGGATTTTGATATCAACTGATCGAAAGTGTTAACATGTACATGTTTTGGGGAATTAAGATGGTCTTGAGTAAATATCCCACATGTTTGCTGACCATAGGCAGTTGGGCATCACCCCTAGGAAATGACACATGGTGCATATTTGTTTATGAGTGGGAGCAATGGAGGAACATCATGGTCACGTGTTGAAAGAATTAGTTTTGATTTTTTTTTTATTTGAGTGGGTGAAGCAGCTAAAACGACTTGGGAGTCACAACTAGATACTTGTGGAGGCACGTAATAGCGGCTCGGATCGAGAAACCGGAATGCCGAGTTCAAATCCCAGTCAAATCTTTTACATTTACTTACGTGCTTTTATTTATTCGTTTCACTCCAAGCAATGCGGTACCGCCACTGATGCACAGGGGGGCTACATAAGAGAGTAAAAGTTTAGGCAGGAGAAGAGTGAAGAGTAAGACGAACTACTTACAGGGGGTGTCAGGGAAAGGGCAAGAGAAGGATGGGAACACATGTGTGAAGACAGTTACGAAGGTAGAGAGAAAGGAAGATACCCGGGGTGATGTAGAAAGGACTGGTGTCAAGTGTTAATGGAAAAGTATGAATCTATATCTTCTTCCCCAACCTATGAGTAAATAGCCTGGGTTCTATAGCCTTGGTTGGCAACCAGTCTACCGTAGTAAAGAACTGGCAATCTACTGTGAGAAAATCTTCACACCAAATGTAGTTGGGAATTGCTTGTGGAGCCAAAAAGTCCTATGAAACTTCTAGAGAAGAAGCCAGCTCAACCTACCCAGGGTGAATGACACCACAAGTACCCGACTTGCTGTTGTTGGTATGTTGCTCTCTTACTAAATAAATGTGGTGATGGCATGCATGGCTTCTAATTTAATTTGTTTAATTTTTATTTTATCATTTCACCCCAAGCAATGCGGTACTGTCACTAGTTTGCAGGGGGGTTAAAGTGAGAGAAAAGGCTAGGTACAGAGGGTATTGAATAAAGGATAAAAGATGAATGAGATTCAAGAAAACAGAAGACGACAATTGACGTTACATTTAAAATTTTGAAGATTGTAGCCAACAAAGAAGCACTGAAATGGAAGAGAGTTACACAGATAGAAAAAGCGAGGATAGAAAATGTAAAAGTGGCGGTTATATTAACTATTTCAACAGTAAAATGTTGAGACATAGTTGCCAATCTAGTATCACGCTTAAGTTAATGTAGATGGGTCACCAGGGAAAAAGGCTCATCAGAGCTGTTGCCATAAAAAATATTTGTAGAAAAGTCAGAAGGAAGCTACGTCACATCAGTAAAAAAAAGAGACTAAAATCGAGATGCCAAGTCAGGACCAATTACATTGCAGATCCTTCTTCGGATTTTATCGAGAACCTCGAAATGTATAGGAGGAGCACCCGACTAGATATGGCACTAGTATTCAATACAAGTTGAATTCACTTAAGCGAACCGAGGCTATGGAGCCCAATCTGTCCAGCTTTTTAATCATAGCAGGAGGGAGAAACGACCTTTTGCGCGAAAGTGAATGAAACGAATTCAACTGGAATTCGAACTCGGCTCTCCTATTTCTCGCTTCAAGCCGATATCTACTGCACCACAACGTTCATTATACCTACGTTCATAAAATTAAAGACAAACTATGTACACTATTTTCACGTGTTTATTTCTTATGATCAGCACATATTGGAATCACATGTGTCTATTTGAATGAACGTCTACGGCTACATCGTGTTGAAGACACCGGTTCCCGTCCGATCACCGAAGTTAAGCAACATCGAGCCTTGTCAGTACTTAAATGGGTGACCATTTGGGAATACCAGGTGCTGTAAACGTAAGGACCAAGAATGGTCCACCGGTATTCCAATTTTGGGGTTGGATGCAGGGCTAACAACCTTGCCCTGTAAAAAGCAGTTTGTTACAGAAGCAGCAACAAAAAAGTTGCTGCCCTATGCACCATCTGGGTGTGATGGATAAATGATGATGATGATTATTTGAATGAACAGACAATTACTACTTTAAAAAATAAAAATTTAAAGGAAATTCTGACACAAATTTAAAGTAATATTTGAAAAAAAAAACATTTAGTGAGATAAATAGGTTTGTATCTTCAAAAACATTTGATTCCAGTTTGGAACACAGGAAGACAATGCTACACGCATATCAGGTGCAAGGTGCTGGCATCTCGAATGTGGTGCAAGGGTTGGCGAGTCAGTCTAGCGAGAACCTATTACAACTGACTAGCGAGTTCCATCATCACTGGGTACACCATACTCTCGGCCTTGTGCCACGTCTAAGGCACGCTTTAAAAATTAATATCAGGCGCAGTGTTAAACCTGTTTCGGCCATTCGTCTTAAATTGAATTAATGTGGAAAATTTCAGTTCACACAAGTAAGCCGTTGTAAAAGGCAAACCTCTCGTTGCTAAGTTTTGGCGTGGGGTCTCTTTGTGTGAGATAATTGGCATCACTCAGTACACAACGAGTTTGACGAACAAGACACATAAACCCAATGAGTACACACACACACACACACACACACACACACATATATATATATATATGTGTGTGTGTGTGTGTGTGTGTGCATGTGTGTGTATATATATATATATATATATATATATATATATATATATATATATATATATAAACTTATTTATATATGGAACTTTGTCTCTGTGTGTGTCTGTGTCTGTGTGTGCCCGTTACCTATATACTCCGAAACGACTGAAACGATTTTCTTGAAAATTTACACAGTTGTACTAGAAGCGTCAGCGAGTGTTCTTAGCTAGGTTTTGTGTCGAGGTACCCCCGATAAATATCGAATATCGATAATCGAAAAAATCGGGTTATAGAAGGAGTGGTCCGATTTTAATCAAATTTGATACACTCATAGACAAAGACATAAGAAACGATATTCAGACGTTTCAAGGTTGCAGTTCTTACAATAGTGCAGAAAATCGATAATATATATATATATATATATATATATAAAGGGCAAGATGTGTGTGTGTGTGTGTGTGTGTGTGTGTGTGTGTGTGTTTATCTGTCTGTATGTCCTTTAATCCACAATTTTTATCCGATTCTCACCAAACTTCACACAAATATTCTTTAGGCTGAGTCTGAGCTCCAGGATCATGGATTAGTTTTAAAGCTTTCATTAAACCCGAGAAACGTCGAGCTATACTACAAGTATATATATATATATATATAAGTTTACCTTGGTGAAAAACTAACGATGATTTATGATTTATAGGTGCTGTGAGACATTTAGAGTTGTTTATATTCTGCTCTTTGATTTGACTTGTGTATTTAATTCGTTTTCTTTCTGTTGTAACTCCAAATATTAGAAACAACAAAATATAACAAACATAGTTAAATATATTTTGAGACACAAAGATATTCGTTTCTTTTTTATTCTCACTGACCAGTATACAGCAGGATTGGGTGGGATAACAAATTACTACCTTCACGTGGCGTATTGTCCAGTAGCTATGTTGTTGTTCTTCTTTATCCCTTTCTTTGTGAAGAGTCAATGAATCGTTTGGGAAGAGTTGTCTCCCCTAACACTTTTTTTTTTTTTTTTTTTTTTGTCGCGAGCCATTTTTATCTCACGAACCACTCAAGGGTCGTGACTCTGTTTTAAAAAGCCCTGCCTTAAAGTGCTAACTCTTTTAATCTAGTCTTCATAAGAAAGTCTAATATAAAAATGATTTCTCTTAGTCCGAATCGGGTGTTTGGGAAATAATTCCACTGCGTGTGGACCTATTTTGAAGAGAACAAAATGTCAATCGTACAGCACATTGTTTATCTATCTTGCCAATCTGCTTATGTTGAATTGTTTTATGACCTTCACGGGACGATTAGCGAAGGGTTAATCTGATCCATCCAGGATGTCTCTAGTTCGGTTACATCCCTGCCCAGCAATGTACACGATATGTCAGAGGAGAAACGCACCTGCGCATCATAATTTCTGACTGGAAAAATAAAATGGCTGACATAATGGAAAGATAGGTTAAATAGAAAAGAAAGAAAATGAGAGAAAGAGAGAAAAGTAAACGTGTGTAAAAAAACAGAAAGAAAGAAAGAATTAAAGGAACTAAAGAAGGAAGGAAGGAGCGAAGGAAGGAGCAAAGGAAGGAAGGAAGGAAGGAAGGAAGGAAGGAAAGAAGGAAGGAAGGACGAAAACAAGTATTAGAAAAAATGAACATAAAGTGAATTAACTATAGAATTGCAGAATTTGAAACATGACATTAAAAAAGATTAAGAAAAAATAAAGAAAGAATAAAAAATGAAAGAAAGAAAGAAAGAAAGAAAGAAATATAACAAAAGAAATAAAGAAAGAATTAAACTGTAAAAAAATCGTCACAGTGGAGTACTCAGCGGGAATCGAACTTGTTTCACCTGCAAATGGTCTGTCTGACGAGTTTCTGAAGCACCTATTGAGATAGCTTGCGGAAGTTTGCCGCGACAGACGGACTGACAGACAGACAAACAGACAGACAGACAGAAAGGAAAGACCGTATGTTTACACGAATGAAAAGCAAAGCAAGAATGAAAGATGAATTACGGCAAGACGCATACGTCAAACAGCCGAACCTACCCGCATGTAGGTTAATGACGTGGGTCTGGGGCACCCTTTTCCATCGTCTCCGGGTGACAGGCTTCGTTGGCCTTCTCCCTCGTTCATGTCGTATTTCTTGTCCCTGCTTTGACAGCTTCGACTCTCCAACTTCCGCTACCGAAAAAGTTCGCAACGCCATGCCACCATTAATTTAGGATGCGACAGAAGTCGAACATCGGGCCATATTGTCTGCAACTTGCGCTAAAGAACAACAGGTTCTGAACAACATAGGCATATTACGTTATGGGATGGTGGAAACAAAGACCAGTTTGGTATAATAGGATCAAATCGCGACGGTTTTTTGAAAAGCATATGGCAAATCCGATCAATGATAAAGGACGAAGTGAATTTATCAGTGGCAGGCAGTGATATGAAATACAGCAGTGGTGAAAGTTATAGTGAATCGATGCAGTCATAGTGAAGACAGTGAAACGGCTCATGTGGGAGAAGGTGCCAATCAGTTGCACGTAATGAATCGGTGGCAGAGATTGGTTAGAATCGATCAGAGGGAAATTACGTCAGTTATATCAGAAGCTTCTCAAATTGGTCGATATCGACCCCAGGAGTAGATTTGACTATCCAGAGTGTCGACAATTTTTCTTTTTTTAGTCATATCACCTCGAGCAAGGTGGTAACGTCACTGGTGTGCAGGGGGCTACGTAAGAGTGAAAAGATTGGAAAAGAGAAAACCGGAAACCACATCCTAAACAGGGAACAAAGGATGAGCCTCCTCACCTGTTCAATAGACGTGGGTGGAGTGTGAACCGGACGATAGTTTAGTCTATCTACTCCAATTGAAAAAAAAAAGAAAAGAAAAAGGAGTGAACAGATTGAAAAAGAGAAAACCGGAAACCACATTCTAAACAGGGAATAAGGGATGCGCCTCTTCACCTGTTCAATAGACGTGGGTGGAGTGTGAACCGGGCGATAGTTTAGTCTATCTACTCCAATTGAAAAAAAAAGAAAAGAAAAAGGAGTGAACAGATTGAAAAAGAGAAAACCGGAAACCACATTCTAAACAGGGAATAAGGGATGCGCCTCTTCACCTGTTCAATAGACGTGGGTGGAGTGTGAACCGGGCAATAGTTTAGTCTATCTACTCCAATTGAAAAAAAAAGAAAAGAAAAAGGAGTGAACAGATTGAAAAAGAGAAAACCGGAAACCACATTCTAAACAGGGAATAAGGGATGCGCCTCTTCACCTGTTCAATAGACGTGGGTGGAGTGTGAACCGGGCGATACTTTAGTCTATCTGTTCCAATTGAAAAAAAAGAAAAGAAAAAAGAGTGAAAAAATTGGAAAAGAGAAAACCGGAAACCACATTCTAAACAGGGAACAAGGGATGCGCCTCTTCACCTGTTCAATAGATGTGGGTGGAGTGTGAACCGGGCGATAGTTAATGCCTAGTTGGGAGTAAAAAAAAATCGGGGGTGGGGGTCTCGTTAAATAAATCGTAGTGACTTACGACTAAATTTCACCAATCTCCAACTAAATATCAATAGCCTTGCTAATGCTTATCCAATACATTTTCCCCATTGGGCACCTCGATATGGTGTAAGGGTTAGAAGGCTTGTCTCGCTAAAATCAATTACTGTTGGAAAGGTAATTCGATCCTCAGTGGGTACCCGATATTTCTGGCCTTGTGCCACATCTAAGCTGTGCTTAGAATATCACCAATACATTCTTCCCGTTAATCATATCAACAAACCAAAAAGTATGTTTAAGTATTATTACTTTCAATGTGTTTATATTTATCACTACTATTTATAAATATCTTCCCATGCGGTTTACTCTCGCTTCACGTTGAAATGCTGATTCAAGTACATTCACCGAAGTTAAGCAACATCAAACCTGGTCAGTGACAAGGTAGGTTACCGCTTGGAAATACCAGATGCTATAAGTCTGGATATGCGAGTAGTGTAATGGATAATAACACTGAATTGTTAATCGGGGGGAGCAGAGTTCCAATTCTAGTTAGGTTCGTTATATTAAATTATGCGCAAATACCCTTGAGGACGGTATGGATTCACCTCTTTTCTTTTTAGCTATGAGTTAAATAGTAAGCCTTGTATATTCATTTAAGTGCTATACATTATGCGAGAATGGGCAGAAGATTTTTCACGCTGTAAGTTGCTATTACTTTCTGTGGTAGACTGGTTACTAACTAAGGCTATAAAACCCATTCTCTCCTGTTATTTAACCCATAACTGGAGGAAGAGGCGACGGATTAATACTTTTCCTAAGGCTATTTGCGAGGAAGTGAATGCAACGAATTCAACTGACGATATCCATTACGTCATAATGTATATCGAAGACTTGTGTAAGTAAACTATTATTATTTTCAAAAATAAAATAAAAATCGTGTACAAAATATTTAGATTTCGGCATAAAATAAAAAATGCCACTAAAAATGACTCCAGTACTTTCTATATCACCCCGTATATCTTATTCTTTTTCTTTCTCTCTACCTTCGCAACTTTCTTCACACCTGTGTTCCCATCCTTCTCTTGCCCTTTCTCTGACACCCCATGTAATTGGTTCGTTTTTCTCTTCACTCTCCTCCTGCCTAAACTTTTACTCTCTTATGTAGTCCCCTGCGCATCAGTGGCGGTACCGCCTTGCTTGGGGTGAAACGATAAAAAAAAAAAATAATTATTATGTCATTTTTCATCATATTTAGATTTCTGCATTGGTCTCACTACCAACCAAGTCTGCGGGGAGACCTAAGGCAGGTAGTGGCGTGTTGTTATGACTCCATTTCATGTTTTTCTATCCTCCCTATCATCCCCAGCATTACATAGATAACGTTTTCCTTAGTGTGTGGGCTGTACTTAATAATACAATTTTTTGTATATCTCTTAAGCTGGGGTTTCCAGGGATTCTTTCAATGTGTTGTTTTGTTCCATTTTTATCATTCCAAGTGCACCTACTATCACTGGCACAACTCTTGTTTTCAATTTCCACATTTTTTCTATTTCAATTTCCAGGTCTTTATATTTTGACAGTTTTTCAAATTCCTTGATTGCTATGTTACAATCCGCTGGACAAGCCATATCAATTAATAGACAAGTTATTATTATTATTATTATTATTATTATTATTATTATTATTTATTTGGTTAGGTTTCTCCGTTTTGTTTTCTTTATTATTTGTAAATTTCCACGACTTCTTGGATGATACAGTGAAATGGTTTCCCGTTGTCTTCTGTCCGGGCTTGAAATTCAAAGTAGTCTCTCTCCTAAACTGGTCGCCTTACAAAACTAAAGATACCAGTCTACCCTACTATTTATACATAACTAGGGAGAGGGGAGAAAACATGGATTCATGTGCGAAATAAGCGAAATCGCCTCGTACTAAATTTGAACTCGGCCACAGCATTACTACGGCATTTGTTTCTATCCTCACTAGGTGATCTGCATTCTTTACCTTGTGTCAGACAGCGGGAAAGGGGTTATAGAGTGGAAAATAATTCATCACTCACAAATCTGCGTAGTCGTTCTGAGCTCTATCAAATCTTGAAAGTGAGGAATTGGCAGCTCCGATCTAAATACTCGTAATAAGACTGATTCATAGTTGGTTCACTCGAGAGATTCGTTAATTTGCTGACCTCCGATTATTCGCTATTTGCTCAACCGGTTATTCGTTACTCCCAGTATAGCCTGGCGATGCTCGGGTGTAATGAAAGCTTTAAAGCTAATCCACGGTCCTGGAGCTCAGACTCTTTGGACGTTGGCATGAAAGACTAAAAAGTAATAGTTGTTTCCAGTTAAAGTGAAACCGTAGACTGAAAGAAAAATGAATGGATGTAAGTCAAATATTGATTTCCTGGTATCGATATCAAATAGGTTTTTTCGTCGTAAGCTGAATTTTGAAGGCTAAATAAGTCCTCTGAGTAAATGGTATCATGGCTGAGACTAAGAACTACAATTATACCTATTTAGAGCCAAACCCGAAGCAAAAACTAAAATAAAAAGGCTGAAAAAAGGCAGATAAACAGACACACACACACAAACATCTTGCCTTTTATATATATATATATATATATATCAATTTTGCACACTATTGTCAAGAACTGCAACCTTGAAACTTCTGAATATCGTTTCTTATGTCTTTGTCTATGAGTGTATCAAATTTGATTAAAATCGAACCACTCCTTCTATCACCCGCTTTTTTCGATTATCGATTTTCGATATTTATCGGGGGTACCTCGACACAAAACCTAGCTAAGAAAACTCGCAGACGCTTATAATACAGCTGTGTAAATTATCAAGAAAATCGATTCAGCCGTTTCGGGGTCTATAGGTAACGGATACACAAGCACACAGACACAAACAGACATAGACAAAGTTCCATATGTAAATAAGTTTAGATAAGCTTAAACGTTCAACACGCAATATTTATTTTTGTATAAAGTATAAAACATGTGACACGATGCCAAAAATAGTGATTGGGGGAAGGCAGGTCTTGAATTAACTTAGCTAGCCGCATTCGCTAACACAAGCAGGCTATACAATATCCCTTGCACCAAAACATCACATTATTACTTTCCATTCTTACTGCAATGGAGTCTATAATACCTTAAAGATTGTGAAAATATAACATCAGGCTCACCCGTTGTTTCCTGTTTAGGATGCAGTTTCCAGTTTTCTCTTTTCACTCTTTTCTTTTCTTTTTCTTTTTTTTTTTTTCAATTGGAGTAGATAAACTAAACTATCGCCCGGTTCAAACTCCACCCACGTCTATTGAACAGGTGAAGAGGCGCATCCCTTGTTTCCTGTTTAGGATGCGGTTTCCGGTTTTCTCTTTTCCAATCTTTTCACTCTTTTGTTTTCTTTTCTTTTTCTTTTTTTTTTTAAATTGGAGTAGATAGACTAAACTATCGCCCGGTTCACACTCCACCCACGTCTATTGAACAGGTGAAGAGGCTCATCCCTTGTTTCCTGTTTAGGATGCGGTTTCCGGTTTTCTCTTTTCCAATCTTTTCACTCTTTTCTTTTCTTTTTCGATTTTTTTTTCAATTGGTGTAGATAGACTAAACTATCGCCCGGTTCACACACCACCCACGCTTATTGAACAGGTTGAAGAGGCTCATCCCTTGTTTCCTGTTTAGGATGCGATTTCCGGCTTTTACTTTTCCAATCTTTTTACTTACTAGGCGCCCCCCCCCCCTGCGCATAAGTGGCGTTATCGCCTTGCTTGGGGTGATATGATTAAAAAAAAAAGAAATCTGTATAATTTGTCTGTGGGGAGTAGGGAACAACAAATTTAAGATTGAAAACCCCGATGAATATTTGTACAATGAATAATACTATTTACAAAAATTAAAAATATTCATTGTAATACCCGCCCCACAATCCTTAATTCTGACAGAAACATCAGTTAGCTGGACGAAATTTTAGCGGGTCGTGTATAAATCAAACACTCATTCGTCCGACCATACCCACAATCACTCATTCATCCAAACACAAGAAATACGAAAAAAAAAACACTCGAAAACGAAAGTGACCCGCATCTACCAGGAAACTAACTTATAGGGTCACCTAACGGGAAAGTCGGTGTGGAATTAAACTAAAGATAGTGGGAACATAAAAAACGTGACGCGAATGACCATACATACCCTAGTTAAGTTTAAAAATGGCGAAACAAAAAGAAATACAAACCTTATCTAACCTACTTTCTGGTGAGTTTGACGATGTTTAATACAGGATCCCCAATATCCTAATGCCTAACCGGCATCAACATGCCACTCAAAATCAGCACCTTTCACTCGACAGATGCGTGCAAGACTCACCTACCTCTTGCCAACTTCTGATGGAGAGAGTCGTCGCCTTTCCGTCCTGATCTTGACATTAAGTTGATGCTTAGTTGAGAGGAAGGAAAACTTTTCGTCCCCATAGAATTCTTTCTGTCGCGTTGTCACGGCTTGCATTACACCTAGTAAGTATACGAATACATAATGATAGTCAACGACAGCACCACCTTGCTAAAAACAGGACAAGGAAGTTTCCGCGCAGCGTGCGAACCATGAAGTTTTCAAGTCACTTGCGCAACGGGATTACAAAGTTGCAGTAGAAGAGGCATGAGACAGAGTCTCGACCACCGTCTTACCGTAGCAAGATGCCTGGTTATTAAATAGGCATTTCATCCCGAGCCTCCAAGGCCATATAGAGCGAGCCTCCTGCTTAGTCAGACCGAGATCATCTTGAACGGACCCCCACACTAGTACCCGATATAATGCTTGATGGGACAACGCCTGGAACGTTGGAAAGGCCATCCGTCGCCCGTATGAGGTAATCGAGAGCTAACCGGCATTCGCGATAGAAGGAGCACTCGCCCCGATGTATACGCCCCCACCCTCGAAAGAATGCGCACTTATTAAGGACAGGAAGTTGTGGTTATCCATTCCCATCTGCTTGCGAACACATTTTGTTGAAATCTATCGATATCAAACGCTTTATATCAGATCGTAACTTCATCTTGAGCTGATGCTCAAAGAATCTAATCAGATACTGATAAGAATAATGTTCGTGTCGCAAGATTCCCTCCATTCGATACGTCCAAATCACCATTCTTGCTACATCCAGCAATGTGAGAAGCTCCATTCGTTTCACGCAGGCGACACATTATCACAGGCGTACGCGAGATCGATGGGCACGAGCTGTTTAGGATCAATACGAGCTGTCAATGGACCCAGAAAAGGTGCACCTGAGGACAATGGTAGACGGCGGGCTTAACCGTTTCTTCCAAACCAAGACCACCTAAAGACAGGAAAATCCGTACCATCTCATTTGAAGGCCATGTCGATCACCAGATAAGAGTTACATAAGGTAATTCGCCGCTGGCGCTCAAGATCAAAATGAGCAGGACTTGGTCGCCGACAAGCCGAACCGATCACGTAGAGGGTCATTCGTCGTGACAACCTCCACTTATAAACGATACAAGTTCCCCTGAGGTCGTGAAAAGTTAGTGGCACCGATGAATGACCCGCAAGTTGTCGACCCTCTTTAATGCCAAGTGAACTTTGCCCTCCGTAATCTCACCCACGCAGCTAGCTGTATTAGTAGGCGTAAGCCGAGGAAAATCAATCATTGGGGAATGCTAATCAACAGTTTTTTTTTTCTCTAATAATCCCCGACTTTCTAAAAAGTAGGTCCGAATTGCGAAAATTGCAATAACTATGCCAATTTTTATGTGGATAAACTTCTGATTGCTTTTATGAACAATATAAATTAAGCATATCATAATCTGAAAAGAAAAAAAATTCAATGAATAATTAATTTTTACAAGAATTATTTTCATTTTTTTAAATTTTTTATTATAATGATATAAAAAGTTCCAAAATTATTGTTAAATTTCTTCCTCTGTTGGGCCGGCTAGGGTATGTAATTAATGCATGAAGACTACAATTACTAATCGAAAATTTAAAAGCTTAATACAAATGATTGACCACCGTTAATTTTTAAAATAATTAAAAACATTTTAATTGTGTGCATTTTGATTGCCCGTATCTTTATTTGTACGGGTGACCGTACGTGATATTTAACATTAAAAAATTAAATTCGTATATTTTGTGTCGCCTATGGCCTCCCTACTTAACCTTCTTGACAGTTTCCGGTTATCATTACAGCTGTCATCGCCTGAGATAAACTCTGACACTTAGGACTACCTTAAGTGATAAAAGGTTTTACCGAATATTTCAGAGAGTAAGCAAGTACAACTGTTTGAAATCATAAAGATAAAGGTAAGTTTTAATTTAAAAAATTGACTTCAATAACGTGTCAGCGACGTATATTTTATTTTTGCCAGATTTTTAAAACAGAAATGTAGCTACTGTTTACGTAAATGTGTCGATCAATCAAAATAATGGCGGTACGTTTAAATTTTTTTTTACTCTGAAAAATTTTAGATCCCAATCAATATAATTTCGGTTTAAAATGCGCCAGTGTATTTTGTTTACTGGAATTACTAAATTTAATCTCTTGAATTTCAATTAAAGCTAATTTTAAAGCTTAAATATAACTTATCTATTTTAAAAATTTCATTTTAAAATCAGTTATCGAAAATTTATACTGAAAAGTGGAGGTACCTATTTTTAAGAGTCTTCACCTTGTTAGTCTTATCCATTGGCTAAACTCGATAGCAAAGGTAATCCTATCCCTAATTCCTCTCCCACCACCTATTTCCAATAACCACCGCCACTAGTTCCCGCTGTACTACAATAATTAGCTTCTCCTGAAAGTCCAGATTGAACTTCCAGTAACAAGCCATTCTAATCCGGGCACAGACGAGTCTGTGTTCCGTGTATCCTAACCAGTGGAACGTGGGATAATCTAATAGATTATAATAGATTATAATAGATTATCCCAGTGGAACGTGGGATATAATAGATTATAATAGATTATCCCAGTGGAACGTGGGATAATCTAATAGATCTATGTCTGCTGCTTTCACTAACATTCTATCCAGGTAGCTAGATACCTGGATAAACGGCCACTTAAGAGCCCATACCCAAATCTTCACCCCAGTGTGATCGACCCGGTATCTATCAGATCAACTACGCTAGCTCCCCGCAATCTGTCTAGCTTGGGATCCAGGACAGCATTCAAGTCCCTCACTAAGACTAGACGCGTTGCATCCAGCAATAACGGATCCAACTGCAGAAAAACCGAGACACGCTGCGCCCGGTAATTGGGTGTAAAAACCGCGACGATCCGAAACGAATTGAAGGTTTCACTTAAAGTGCTTATCAAAACATAATCCTACTCGGGCAAAACTCGGCTGGGCCAGAAACAGGAAACACGTGAAACTCCAAATGAGGGGCGTGAGTCCAAAATTCGTAAGCAGTCAGTCAGTTAAGTGCCATACGTGAAACACGCTTGGGCGATCATGTCTCGAAAGAGACATGACTGACTGGGCAGAAGATTATCCCGCAGTAGGTTGCCATTCCATTGCTTTACTGCGGTAGACTGGTTGCCAGCCAAGGCAATAGAACCCAATCTGTCCTGTTATTTAACCCATAACTGGAAGGAATAGATGGATTAATACCTTTCCTAAGTGTATTTGCGCGTAAGTGAAATGCAATGAATTCAACTGGAATTTGAACTCGGCTCCCCGATTTCTCGTTCCGAGCCGATATCCACTGGACCACTACGCACATCGTAAGCAGTACACGGGGAATAATTTTGAAGTACGACTCCCTTAAGGTTCAACATACGTCATCCCAGACTTCTATCTGGTGCGTTTATTTAGTGGTTACCTGATTGCCTGTGGAATAATCCATTTTTCTTGTATTATTCTTTCACTGGCGATCAGTGTTCAAACACACACGCCGGCGTTAAGACTGTCTACATGACAGCTCCTCTTTTGAGTTTTTTCACTTTCTTCTATAGGACAAATGGATAAATATTAGTATAAAAATTGCCATGACTGTCCCCTACACATTCCACTAGTTACTAAAACCTCTGACAGAGTCGAGATAGAATAATATAGGTACCGCCACTAAATCGCGGAAAAAACTGCATAGTCAATCAGTTAAGTGACATACGTGATACACACTTGGGCGATCATGTCTCGAAAGACACATGACTGACTGGACAGAAGATTATCCCGCAGTAGGTTGCCATTGCTTTCTGCGGTAGACTGGTTGCCGACCAAGGCTACAGAACCCCATCTGTCATGTTATTTAACCCATAACTGGAAGGAATAGACGGATTAATACCTTTCCTAAGGGCATTTGCGCGTAAGTGAATGCAATGAATTCAGCTGGAATTCGAACTCGGCTCCCCGATTTCTCGTTCCGAGCCGATATCCAATGCGCCACAACACACAACGCATTATTATTACACTACGTTAAAATGCTAAAAATCAAGGAATAGATGGTTTAATATCTTTCCCAAGGGTATTTGCGTGTAAGTGAATGCAATGAATTCAGCTGGAATTCGAACTCGGCTCCCCGATTTCTCGTTCCGAGCCAATATTCAATTCACCACAACACACAACGCATTATTATTACACTACGTTAAAATGCTAAAAATCAAGGAATAGATGGATTAATACCTTTTCCAAGGGTATTTGCGTGTAAGTGAATGCAATGAATTCAGCTGGAATTCGAACTCGGCTCCCCGATTTCCCGTTCCGAGCCAATATTCAATGCACCACAACACATTATTATTACACTACGTTAAAATGCTAAAAATCAAGGAATAGATGGATTAATACCTTTCCCAAGGGTATTTGCGTGTAAGTGAATGCAATGAATTCAGCTGGAATTCGAACTCGGCTCCCCTGACGTCTCGTTCCGAGCCGATATCCAAAGCACCACAACGCACATCGATAGTATGGAGTAAAAAACTCTAACAAAAACGAGCTTTTTTTCATCAAAATGTTTATGTTATTATTAAGAGGAAAGATCAAAGTATTTTTTAATTATTTTAAAAATAATTTTCAATCCCTTCTAACACGTTCAAAATTTTGGTAAAAAATCTTCTTTTGATTTGAGTTAGCGGGTAACCAAATTGTTTCAAGTGTTTACAATAGAAAACGTTATAATATAATATAATATAATATAATATAATATAATATAATATAATATAATAGAAAATAGAAAACGTTACAATAGAAAACGTTATATTACATAATTCAGATTTTTTTCCAATGGCAAACACATAACATTCTTGCAAATATCAAATAATTGTTGGATTTTAATGAAACATACAAGACTTATTCACAAATGAATGAAATTATTTTTGAAATTATTATTTCTAAAAATCATCGTAAAAATATATTTTTACATCTGTTTTTTTTTTTTTTTTTTTTTTTTTTTTTAATCATATTACCCCGAGCAAGGCGGTAACGCCACTGATGCGCAGGGGGCTACGTAAGGGTAAAAAGAATGGAAAAGAGAAAGCCGGAAACCACATCCTAAACAGGAAACAAGGGATGAGCCTCTTCACCTGTTCAATAGATGTGGGTGGAGTGTGAACCGGGCGATAGTTTAGTCTATCTACTCCAATTGAAAAAAAAAGAATAATAAAGGAAAAGAGTGAAAAGATTGGAAAAGAGAAAACCGGAAACCGCATCCTAAACAGGAAACAAGGGATGAGCCTCTTCACCTGTTCAATAGATCCCTCCGTCACGTAAATGCATAAAATTTTAAGAAATTAAATTTTGTTGGGAAAATTGGTTTTACTAGTTAAACGCAGGCCACATTGGGGAATATAAATCCTCTATAATTTTTTGAATGATTTTACCTCTATTTCCGAAAATCTGCGCCCAACAGTAAAAAAAAAATAATCAATAAATAAAATATAACTATGACATTATTTAATTTGGTAAGCTTTAATTACTTTAATAAATAATATAAATTAAGTACATTATAGACTGAAGAAAAAAATTCGATGAATAATGAAATTTTAAAAGAATTGTTTTCATTTTTTTTAATTATAATAATTTATAAAGTTTCAAAATTATTTTCTAAATACTTCAAAGATTTGTTGGGGTTAGTTTAAAAATTTATTAAGCGAAGATTATATCTACTAATCGAAAATTAAATAGTTTAATACAAATCGTGTGCCTTCCTATTTTTAAATTAATTTTAATTTTTTTATTTTTTTGTGTATTTGAAGTTTTTTTTTTGTTTGGTAATTTCTATGTGTAAATTAAAATGTCATGTATTTCAGAGTTTCCTCTTACAAGAAAAAAATTGTACAATTATGTCACTGACATATCTTAACACGAATCTGTCAATCTGTCAACACATACAGTGGAAACAAAGTTGAACAGTGTATTTAAGAAATAATCTTATTCTAAATTTCATGCTATAAATGATTAATAATACTTGTGTAAATCATATTAATTTAACATTAACTTTGCTAATTTTCTAAAAATAATGTGTCACAGATGTATATTTTATTTTTGCAAGATTTTTAAAACCGAGAATTAACTTTCGTTTACAAATGTGTCGATCGCTTAAAAATGTTCCTAAAAATTGAAAGATTAAAAAAAAACTGAAACATTTTAGATTTCAATCAATTTCTGTTTAAAATACACCAGAGTATTTTGCTTAGAAGAAATAGTACATTTAATCATTTAGCTTTCAGTTAAAACTGAAAGAAAAGTTTCGAGAATTTTAATTTTTATTTTTAAAAATTCAATTTAGAAGCTAGTTACCGAAAATGAGTAGAGGTACCTAGGATAATAAATAGAAGACTTGTTGTCACTTTATCTCTAATGTAAGCAGCTAGTTACCACTGGTTTGAACGCTGGATGAGTGACTAATAATAATAATTTGCAATAAGATTTTAAAAACAGTTATCAGTGTTTTCTTATTACTGCTTGTAGGGGTCGTATAACGTACTGTATGACCTTCTGCTTTTCTGATCACTTGGGCCGGAAGGACTTATAAACTTTTAATTATATAAAGTCACTTAAGAAATGGACTGATGGCGAGTAACGAACTTGTTAATGAGAGAGGAGGAGGAGAGAAAGAGAAAGAAAGAGAGAATGTTAAAAGTAGGGTGAAACTGAACGGACTTTTAAAAAGAATATTCACAAAGAAACCAACGCTGTATCTTGGCAGTAAGACGTGGTGGGAGGGAAATGGCGCCAAGTCTAGTTCACTTCTCTATTTTCACAAGTGTATTTCTTTAATAAAAAATGTTACTACTTCCTGTCCTTTATTTTTTTTTTAGATTTTTCAAAAAGTGAGGGCGGGGAGTGAGTGTGTGTGTGAGGGTGTGTGTGATGGGAAGCGACGGAGAAATACGTGTGGCGCGTTGTCGTTTTCAAACGGAGTTTTAGTTTATGACACACCCTACTTTATTTTTCGTAAGTTCTCTATAAATTTGCACAAATGACTAAAATGAAACAAACACTGTCCAAGAATTAGAAATTAGAAATTTACATATAAATAAACTAAGCCTCGAATGAAGTTACTGAGATCGAGATATTCATGTTTTTTTTTCTTCATTTTTTTGACAAGCCTAAAGATATGAAATTCTGTGTACTGCATAACTGACGGCTGTCAACCCAATTTCGAGCATAGACGCTTTGTTACAAGTAAGAAATTACGTTACAAGTATAAAACTTCATGTTACAAGTAATAAAGTCCACGTTACAAGAAAGTACATGTTTCATGTAAAAAACTACATATTATAAACAAGAATCTACATGTTAGAAGAAAATATCAGCGTTATGTAAGAAAGCACGTATTACGAGTAAGAAAGTACACATTGCCAGTAAGAATGTACGTGTTTCAAGTCAGAAAGTACGTGATACAAGAAAATACATGTTACACACATGAAAGTACATGTTACGAGTAAGAAAATAGATGTTTCATATAAAAAGTATATGTTACATGTAAAAAAGTACACGTTACAGAAAGTACATTTTTCATGTAATATATATATATATATATATATATATATATATTGTAAACGACTTATTATGCAACGCAGGTTTCTACTTTCGGTGTATTCAGGCGATTTACAATTTCTGTTTCGTAATAACACGTTTACAAATGAAAAATATTCAAACGTTCTGCAATATAATTATATTGAACGTTTTTTATTACAACGTTTTACTGGTCTAATTTAATTATGTCCATAAACTAAATATATATATATATATAGCCCAGAGGTAGAATCTCCGACTGACACCAATTCGGTCGGGTTTCAATCCTGGGTTAAAAGCAATCGTCGTACTGATGAGCTGTGATACAGCGAAACAGATCTGTCTGCGGATGACTATATATATATATATATATATATATATATATATATATATATATATATACATATAATTTAAATAGGATCATGTCATTATTAAGATAGATAGAAAGGTATCTCGCTTAAAAGAAAAAAATTTAGGCACCTCTCGGCCGACACTTCATCAGAATAAAAATCGTCAGCCAAATTAAAACGTAGTTGCTTAGAAAAAATTTTTAACAACGACTGAAGTTAAAAAAAAAATTGTATATTACCTATGTTGGGGATTATATATGTACTTATGCACACACACACACACACACACACACACACACACACACACATATATATATATATTGATATGACAGTTCATTGATATTAAGTAGTCATGGCAATTTATTGATATTAAAGAAAAGGAAACTGTGGAGTGGTTTGCTTGTTTGCGTCCTGAAGGAGAATAGCTTCAAAACTAGAAAAAAAAAACTATTAATTTGTAGATTCTTCTATCATTTAAATAAGGTAAGCTATTTGTCGTTATCATAGATTTTACAAAATGTACAAGTATATATATATATATATATATAGCATAGTGATGATCTACGTATACTATCTTAATATGTGTAGGAAAGAATATTAAAACGTTTTGAGTTTAAAAATGTGTTGTTTTGACAGTATTTGTTTATTTCTACTATTATATATTTTATATTTCAGACCGCCCTCGGTCCTTCATCAGAAACAAATGATTTTAAAATTTGAATTAGTAACGTATTTCGCGAGATTTCGCGAGAGCGTCAGTGAAGAGTTTATTTACATCACGTGACGCGTTTGTTTACAGCACGTGACACGTTTGTGGAGTGAGCTTTTGTTTTTACATCAAGTGACGTTGAAAGCGACAGATTTTTTAAAAAAATTATGCTTGTAAACGTAAACCTATCTTTAATAATGCATGTAAATTTGTTTTAGATAAAATAAAAAAAAATTAAATGTATCTAAAAATGTATCTAAAAAAGTTTTAAAAATATTTTTAAATGTATCTAAAAACGTTTAGTTATTGAAGTATTTGTAAAGATTCAAAGCACCTAAGTCCTTATTTAACCCTAGCTTGTGTGCATTTAATTTTAAAATCCAGTATTTTTCTTTCTTTCTGCGTGCGTATGTAGAACTAAAATTGGAGTCTATTAGTAAACATTTGCAATTTTCTAAGGTGTGACCCGGTTGATTGAAATGTGCTCCAACTGGGGAAGATACTAGACAATTCACAATACAAACCATCACATTATTTTAGATACATTGATGACATTTTCTTAGTATGGACTCATTGAGTAGAAAAATTAAAAAACTTTTTTACTTTCTGCAACAACTTCCATAATACAATTAAATTTACCATGGAGTACTCAAACACATCCGTCCCTTTCTTAGACGTCATGATAAAATTAAACAAACGTACACTTTCCACCAGTCTATACAACAAACCCACAAACCAATATAAACTCCTACACAGAAAAAAAAAAAAAATATATATATATATATACATACATGTGTTAACCAAGGAGAAAGGGGTTTAGTAAAAGAATCCATATTTTCTAAAGATAGGCAATTAAAGGAGCTTGGGATAGGAAGGTAGGAGGGTTAAAATACTTTTTAAGGTTAACGTTAGGGTAAAATTAAGATTAAAACTTAAATTGAATCCTTTTAATTTATATTCTAACATCTAGTCAACGGGGATTTAAATTCTAAATTTAAGTATTCGAATAATTTGCCTTGTGGCGGCACTTACTGATGAATTCCCTCCTAAGATTCAGTAGCCGGTGTTGGTGGGGGTATTTTAATATTGAAATTTTTTCCAGTAAACATAGACAGCACCTATCACGAAAATTCCTCGGAATACGGGCTGAACCTATCAGTTTCCAGCTACTTTCAGGATCCAGCCCTTCTTCTTTCATTTTCCAGAATGCCCGCGAAAGAGCTGTCTGGTACCTCTGATCGGGGTTCGAAAAGGAGTACCTGTGGTTATACAGTCTTTGTTTGAAAGGACCGACGGACATTCCGATATAGGTCCGGAAGCCGTTTGTTTTGTTAGATGGAGAAATGCGGGCTTCATAAATCACCTGGGTGGATTTGCATTTTCCCTCCACCGGACAGGCGTCCACAGAATTACAGTTGTATTCGTTTAGAATTCCGGACATAGATTCAGCATTGCGCAAGTTCACCAGAATACTCCTATTATGGGAACTAATAAGGCTGTCCATATTCGGGGTGCAAGAATAACTAATTTTAACGGTGTACCTATTAAAAATCTTCCTGTAGAGGGTTACTGTTATTAAAATTTTTGTCTATTAACTTGAGAAATTATTTACCAATATTGATGTTAGTTAGTTTACAATAAGGAGGGTTAAACCAAATTATCTTTCTTTTTCTAGTTTCCTTTATTTTTATTTTTGGATGATTCGGAGTCTATTGTAGGTTTATTATATGTTAACTTGCTCTTATATCCGCTTTTTTGAAGGGCCTTATTGTAAATATTTTTACTTGCGTTGAAAGTTTTAATGTTGGATGATAATTGGTTGATTCTATTATTCACTATATTGGGTATCTGTTTTATAATATTTTTTAGGTGGTTGGATGAAATATCAATATAAGTGGGGGAACTATTTTCCTTGAGAAATGGTTGGTAGAATCCATCATTTAAGTTAAGGGTGATGTCTACATAGTTTACAATTTTAAGATTAGAGGTGACTTCGACTTTAAAACCGAGGTACTTCAGGGCTCTAATTATTTTTTGTGTATCCTATTTGTGTAGGGCTCCCATTGGAATTAGGGATAATTATTAATCCATCGTCCCGATATAGGCCTAATTGTTTTGGGTCTAAAAATCTGCTTAGAATATCTAAAATGTAAATTCCCACAAGATCTGCCACCTGGGCTGAATCATATGCTCCCATAGGGACGTCAAAACCCTCCCCCGGTCCCTTTGTCCATGTGGAATCATCAAAGGTGAGAATGGATTTTCTGGCCGCAAAAATAATTTTGTAGTTCCTATCCGAAATGTTCACGTAATTTTTAGCAAATCTTAAACAACTCTCAAGAAGGTCCCTTGATATAGAGGAATAGAAATCGACAATATCGAATTTAAGGAAGGTTTATTTAGATTTGTTTTTGATGTTGTTAAACCAGTCTATCGTATCTGAAGAACTTTTCCAAAGGTTTGGTTGTAGATTCAATAGTAGCTTCTCTATTAGATTTTTTAGAATTTCCCTGGAAATTATGCCTAAGTCACTTTTTGTAGGAATAATTAGCCTGGTTTGTAATTTGTTTTGGAAATTTGGTTTGTGATCCTTAAATAAAACGTAAGCTTCTTTAGTGGCGATTTTGCCAATTTTGTCACTAATATTTAATTCTTTGGCGAATTTGGCTGTGTCTGTATTAATTTCAGATAATGCTAGGTTCCATCTGTCTACTTTGTAAATACTAGTTAGGTTATTTTTAAGGACACTTATGTAATTTAAAGGATCACATTTATAAATGTTATTAGATTTGTCGGATTTTACCCACATATATATACTATCTCCCTCTCACGCTCCTTTCTTCCCTATCTCACTTTATCTCTCTGTATATAGCTTCTTCTCTCCCTCCTTCCCTATCTAACTTTTTCTCTTTGTATATCTTCTTCTCTCCCTCCTTCTCTATCTCACTTCCTCTTTCTCTCTTTCTATATCTATCTATCTATCTATCTATCTATCTATCTATCTATCTATCTATCTATCTATCTATTAATGTGACAAATGTTATAGATGGGTGTGTGATTTGGGCAAAATTTATTAGTGGGAAAAGTGGAATTGTCATGCCGATTTCGAATTCCAGCCGATACTGTTGCGTTAATTTTTGCAGTAAGGCTCTTTAGAAAGGCATAGATCCAACCCGTCACTCTCCAGCGATATGTTAAATAGTCGGTTTGACTGGGATCACTAACCTTAGGCGGTAGCTGCTGTAGGAGAAAGCAACTCTGAATTCGAAAATGTGGAGAAAACTCTGGGAAACCACTCTTTTATCTTTCTCAATCATGGCAATTTATTGATGTCATAGAAAAGAAAGCTGTGAAAAGCTACAATCGCCTACGTTCTGATAGAGCATAGCTTAAAAATAAATAAAAAAACTAATAAGTTGAAGATTCTTCTTTCGACTAAGGTCGACTATTTGTCATTATCATAGGTTTTACAATTCGAAGAAGCACTTGCGTAATTATAGCTTAAATTCGTTATAACTGCTGTGTTTGCTAAGTGTGGTCGCAAGGAATTTATGGAAATATACAACGTATATTTACAATATAAATTTTGCAAACGTAGAGACCAACGAAGTCGCTGTGAGTTAGTTGAATGTAACTTGAACCAGTTTCCTGTCACACGAATAGGATTGGTGGTCGTATAAACGTTGGAATAATCCGTCAGCACAGATTAGAAAAAAGTACAAATGGTCTGCAAAAAGCTATGCTTGCCATACTGTCAAAACAGGCTGCAGCACATATCCTACATCCAGCAACTGCTTATATCGCACTCTGCTGACAGACTATGTGGTCCCCTCAATACACAAACTCGACTATCAGAACCGAAAGCGCTTGAAACTTGAGTCGTTTGATCAGGAGGTACAGAGGCAGTCTTTTGCGACCTAATAGTGATGGGCAAAGTTGAAAAAATTCGCTAAGTTTCGAAGAAAATTTGCTGACAACACGCCGGCGTGATCGGATCGGATCGGACGAGCATCCGTGGCCAGCCAGCGAATTGAACGTCAGCTGAACTAGGTTTTAAAATTTTTGTAAAAATTCGAAAAAATGAAATTTGAAAACGGAATAAAGAATTTTATTCTTATTTTTTTTAACATTCCCAATGTATTAAAACCATTTTGGTTTGATTTTGTATGAATATTAATGCAGGATACACGCTAACAACTTTTCGCTGACTGGTAGGCTGAGCCTCAATATACGGCATAAGTTATACACGCTTGGTTGATCATGTCTCTTTCGATCCATGACTGACTAAGCTAAAAATTTTCCCACAATAGGTTGCCATTTTTTTCTACGGAAGAAAACCAAAGCTATAGAACCCAATCTGTCCCGCTATTTAACCCATAGTCGTAGGAACATGAGATAAATTCATATCTTTCCCTAGAGTATTTGCACGTAGCTGGAATTCGAACTCGGCTCTCAAATTTCTCATGAGACCAGTGTTGAATTGGATTTGTATTTGATGTCAGATTTCATTTTTTTTAGCCTAGAAAGGAAGCTACCCATATGATATATGTGCAATCTAACATGTAATGCAGTAGTGTAGTTGTGACACTGCAAATGGAACAATCGTGGATCGTGAAGATAACCCTATTTGTCCGGCTTGTGCAGTCACAGCTACACATATTACGTCACACATACACTGTCCAGCTCGAATTTTTTTTATGGTGCCCTATCTATAGGAATGAACCTTTCCTTCGTCAATAAATATTAACCTGCGTGACTTCCGGGGAGACAGTCTAGAGGCAGTCAAGAGATAGTCTAGAGGCAGTCAAGGCGCAGTTTAACTATACAGTTCAGACGTACACTTCTATTTGTTGACTATTAACACTCGTATTGGTATATATGTTTTGTTATTCTAATACACTGGTTAAACCTACCTTCTTGTTTCCGTGTCTTTCTTCATGGCCCCAACAGGCCACAATACTTTTCTATTAATGAAACCATCCGATGTAAATTTTAATTTACATGCTGTATCATTTGCGAACGTGAACGATCATGACTCTCCACAATTTCTTATTCTTCGTTGCTCTAAGCAATATTTGTCTCCTTACTCTCCACTCTAGTCCCTATTATTGCATCCACTTACACAAACTCGTTAGATAACACGCTGCTTCCCTCTAGCCTTTATCATACTTTGTGAGTGTCAGTTTTTCCAAGCTCTCTTTCCGCATTATGTATCCCAGAAGTCTTTCAACTGTTTCCTTCCGATTCGAATTATATTTTTATGCCACTTTTTATTCTATTTTCCTTAAAACTCAGGAATTCTCAGCCTCCTTCTGTAGAATCACCTTTCTGTTGTCTCATGTCATCTTCTTTATCCGAGATAAGATTGTACAGCATTCACTGCCAAAAAGGGGAACCGATATCTCAACATTATAGCACGCTTTTCTTTTCTTTTTTAATGTAATATGCCTATTTGTTAATCAGTCAGTTAAATTTCATACGTGATACACGCTTGGGCGATCATGTCTCGATGAGACATGACTGACTGGGCAGAAGATTATTCCGCAGTTGGTTGCCATTATTTTCTGCGGTAAAAAGGCTGCCAACCAAGGCTATAGAACCCAATCTGTCCTGCCATTTAACACATAGCTGAAGGTAGAAGTGTCGGATTAATACATTTTCCAAAGGTATTTGCGCGTAAATGAATGCAAGGAATTCAACTTGAATTCGAACTCGGCTCCTCGATTTCTCGTTCCGAGAAGATATTTACTACTCTACAACGCACATTTATAAAATAAAATTATTTTTATTAATTTATATTTATTAATACTTGATTTATTTTCTTCCGTTTTGGGTTTCTGTGTCCCATTTTCAGTTATGTTATAATACTTCTCATACACTTGTGCTCCCCAATAACAAATCCTAGTTGGACCACCAGTTATCTTAGAACAGCTTAATTCACGATTTTACAAGTTTTCTTCTCCCCGCTTGCGTTGTTTACATCTGCTCTGAAGTTAATCAGTTAAGTGCCATACGAAATACACGCTCGGGCAATCATGTCTCGAAAGAGACTGGGCAGAAGATTTTACTGCAGTAGGTTGAAAATAGAAAGTTGTCATTACTTTCTGCGGTAGACTGGTTTCCAACCAAGGCTATAGAATCCAATCTCTCCTCTTATTTAACCCATAGCTGGAGGGAAGAGACGGATTATTACCTGTCTCAAGGGTATTTGCGCGTATGGGAATGCAACGAATTCAACTAGAATTTCGAACTGATATCCACTGCCCCACAACGAGCTCTTCTGTTTGATTTTCTAAATCGCAGAGTATTTTATTTTAAGCATTATTTCATTGTTTTGGTTTGTATTACAGCATTGGTTTTTACGGCCAGCTCACTGTCACTTGCACAATTCTCAGCAGACAATCTTTCCTGTCCATTCATGGTTATTTTTGCTTTTAAGCTAATTTGCAACGTTCGCTAATTATATTTTTTTAAAAATATTATCATTACTTTTACTATTAATTTATTTGTTTACTGAATACAAAGGAAAAAGTTAATGAGAAAAATATTCGTTTCCATCCATTCTTCTGTTTTAAATGCTTGTTTTTGCGTTTGAAAATCAGACTAATTTAAATTTTCATTATTTTTCGGGCGGGGTATAAATAAGAAATGAAGTCTGAAGAATTTTAGACAAACAACTTTTCATTATTTTCTCCTTCAATTAATTTCGCTAAAAATGTTCTTTGTCATTTTTCTTCGATTTTCTTAATTCTTTCTTTTTAAGTTATTCTCACTGGACTTGTTATTTTAAACTGCTTTCACATCTTCATCTTTACTCCCTTCCTGTCTTTCTTTCTTGTCAATCGTTCTTTCTTTCTTTCTTTCTTTCTTTCTTTCTAATAATTTTCTTTCTTTCTTTTTAATAATTTTCTTTCTTTCTTTCTTTCTTTCTTTCTTTTTAATCGTTTTTCTTTCTTTCTTCCTTCCTTTCTTTCTTTCTTTTTAATCATTTTTCTTTCTTTTAATAATTTTCTTTCTTTCTTTCTTTCTTTCTTTTTAATCCTTTTCTTTTTCTTTTTAATAATTTTTCTTTCTTTCTTTTTAATCATTTTTCTTTCTTTCTTTCTTTCTTTTTAATCATTTTTCTTTCTTTCTTTCTAATCATTTTTCTTTCTTCCTTTCTTTCTTTCTTTTTAATTATTTTCTTTCTTTCTTCCTTCCTTTCTTTCTTCCTTCCTTTCTTTCTTCCTTCCTTTCTTTCTTTCTTTCTTTCTAATCATTTTTCTTTCTTTTAATAATTTTCTTTCTTTCTTTCTTTCTTTTTAATCCTTTTCTTTCTTTCTAATCATTTTTCTTTCTTTCTTTTTAATAATTTTCTTTCTTTCTTTCTTTCTTTCTTTCTTTCTTTCTTTTTAATTATTTTCTTTCTTTCTTTCTTTTTTTAATCATTTTTCTTTCTTTTAATAACTTTCTTTCTTTCTTTCTTTCTTTTTAATCATTTTTCTTTCTTTCTTTCTTTTTAATCATTTTTCTTTCTTTCTCTCTTTCTTTCTTTTTAATCATTTTTCTTTCTTTCTTTCTTTCTTTCTCATAATCCGTTCTCTCTCTTTCATCTCTCCTTATTTCCTCTCTCTCATCTTTTCTCCCTTTTCATCTCCCCTATCTTTTCTCTTTACATCCTCTCTTTCACTTTTCTTCTCTCTCCCTCTCCCCATCTTCTCTTTTTACTTCCTCATTCTAATCTTTTCTTTCCCTTATCTCTCCTTATTTCCTCTCTTTCATCGAATCCCTTTCCCTCATCCTTTCACTTTCTTTTTCACCTTTTCTCCTTTCTTTGTCTCCTTCATCTCTTCGCCTTACCTCATCTCCCGCATCTTTTTTCTCACTCTTCTCTTTTTACTTCTCTCTGTCTCTCTGTCTCTCTCTCTCTCTCCCATAATTTCTTTTCTTTTCTTCATCTATCTTTACTACTTCTCTTAATTTTCTTCCTTTTTCTTCTCCTTTATCTTTTCTCTTACATCCTCTCTTTCACCTTACCTTTTCTCTTCCTCTCCCTCCTCTCCTCTCCTTACTTCCTCCCTCTCATCTTTTTCGTTTCCTCATTTCTCATTCTTTTCTTTCATCGTTTTCCTGTGCTTTCTCTTCCTCATCTTTCCCCTTTCCTTTCCACTAGGTTTTATCATTCCTTTTCATTCCCATTAGCCCCTTGCGTTTTGGTGGCATTATCGTCTTGCTTGGAGTGAATTGATTAAAAATACAACAAAAACGTCCCCTAATATTTCATTTTCCCATCCGACAAACAACACTATTTTCTGAAAAAGTAAAACGCGTTGAGAGGAGAGATTTTTTTTATTGCTGAAGATTAACTAACCCAAGAAGCTAAAAATAAGAAATCCTTATTCAATATCAAAGACTACATCTTTATATCTTGTTAATCTATTCGTATGTATAAAACTCTTGACCTCTTCTATCCATATCTCTCTATCTTTCCTCTTATCAGAGAATCGGTTTTTTTTTTCACTTGCCGATCCCTTCTCTTTCCTCTTTTCCCCTTATTTTTCTACATTTTTAATCCCACCCCGACCCCCATCATTCCGTCACGTCGTCTTTGTTTCAACCTCTTCATTTTCAAGTTATTTCTTGAATCATTATTCACTTCTCGTTCCCACCCGACATTTTCTACTCACTGTTTGTTTGTCTCTTGTAATTTAACTCGTAATTGTTAATCTCAATTTCAATGCCATTAGCGGCCCTAAGTACTTCATGACACTCGCGCCTGCCTAATTTCGAAAACATAGTCTTCATAAGGAGAACGCACTGACCAAACAGGAACGAATAAGCCGTGATTGAAACGATTAAGCAAACGTATTATACTGAGACATTAGTTTCCTAATGATATAACCCCTGTCAATGGAAGTAACAGCTATTTTGCTTCTGTTCCTTTTTAGATAATAAAGAAGAAAATTTTCATCTGACTCTATTTACTCGACACTACAGAATCACAAAGAGCTTTACCAAATAACAACAACCACATCCTTTCAACAACCCCAACGACAAAAATGTGTAGCTCATATAACTGTTAGATTGTTACATAAATTACGTCCGTTTTTTTATCATTTATTTTAATACTTATTATTTATTAATACTTCTGATGAATCGTTCCACAGTATATTCCCATTCGTTGTCTACGACTTCCTGCTAACTAACAGTTCAATGCCTCGACGATAGAAATTACTAGGTTTTTACTAAAAAAATTCGTTCGAGTCACGTTTGAACCTCGAGGTTGTTTTTGAACGAAACACCCCTCAAACTGTTTAAAATCGACCGAGAAAGATGGTGGTCTAAAGGGATCTAAATCAGGTAAATATAGTGGGTGTGGCAGAACTTCCTGAGTACTTCCTTTGTATTCAGAATCACAAAAAGCCTTATCAAATAACAAACTACATCACTTAAACGTTCCAAATAGTATCAACAATAAATATGCGAAGCATGTGAAACTGGAAGAGAAATTATAATTTAATTAGATATCACCACGAACTTTTTTCTTTGTGTTGTGCCCCTACAAGACATAGGCGATTATGACTCATATGTCTTTTATAGCCCTTAATAAATTTTCTCTTTTGGTTAATTCTCACCGTTTATTCATGCTTGCTAGGGAGGTTACGGGTTGTATTTCTCTGTCTCGTCTTGTCTTCTATCCGTCCTGTGAGTGTAACGTTTGCCGAGCCTACTTTTCCACATTCCCGAGAAAATTCAACTCTCTTCTAGTATATTTTGCATTTTATTATTTATTGTGCTAACTGGGTTTATTTGCAATCTTGCTGTTTAAAATAAGAGTTTTTTTTAAAGCTGAGTAAAATCCTGTCTAATTATGTACAAAACTTCCCCCATTTTTGCCCATAATTTTCGTTCAACATTTCTCGTATTATACACGAGGAAATACTGTTAATAGCCTTGTCAAATCTAGACTTTCTTGCACACAGCATCCAATTAATTCAAAAATGTCTGTCCATATTATTGTTGAATGGGTTTTTAATTATAAACGTTATTTTTAGTAAGTAGACGTATTTGAGTTGCTACCAATGTTTTTTTTTCCCTTTAACAGTAAAATAAATAACAACCGGTCTAGATTGAGAAGTTCTACTAAAGAAAGATTGTACCTTCGACAGGAATCAGAGTAAAAATGTGTGTTAAATTTCTCTTTAGACTTTTTCAGTCCTGAAGTATGCAGTGAAATAAGCCCTGATGGAAGTTTGTGTACTCGGGTTTGGACGACCAATGTTTGCTTATAGACTAAATAATAAACACGACTAATGTTTACTTACAGACTCAAGTATAAATGCGGCCAATATTTACCGATTGAACCAAGTACTAACCTGACCAATGTTTGCTGATAGGTTCAATAATACGCTTGACCGTGCGTTGTGGTGCAATGGATATCGGGTTCGGATATTAGAAATCGAAGAATCCAATTCAAACTGAATTTCATTTGATTTACTTGTGCACAAACACCCTTGCGAAATCCATTTCTTCTCCCTCCAGCTATGAGTTAAATAGCAGGAAAGATTGTCTTCTATAACCTTTTTTGGCAACCAGTCTACCACATAAAGTAATGGCAACTTACTGCGAGAAAATCTTCTGCCTAGTCAGTCATGTCTCGATCACCCGAGTTTGTATCACATAAAACAATTAACTGACTGAATTAATGAAATAGAAAGCTTTCCAATTTTTTTTACATAAGGACTCAAGTATACATCCGGTTAATGTTTTTCTATAAAATTAAGTATAAAGCCAGTAAATGTTTAATAACAAACTCAAGTATAAACCTATAGACCTAAGCAAAAACGCGGCCAATGTTTACCGACAGGCGCAGGTATAAATGCGATCAGTGTTAACTTATACACTCAAGTATAAACCCGGCAAATGTTTAGTAACAGATTCAAGTATAAACATTACCAACGTTAACCTATAGACTGAAGAATAAACCCAACAAATATTTCTTCTTCTTCTTCTTCTTCTTCTTCTTCGTGCCCTGTCCCTTCAGGACGTAGGCAATCATGGCTTTCCACTTCTCCCTATCCCTGGTGGCTCTTAGCACGCCTTCTCCTGTTACACCATGCAACCCTCATTCCATCATCCACCTGATTAGGTCCTTCAAATATGTTATTCGTTGGCTTTCCCCTATCTCTTTTTCCCTGTTAGTATCAGGTTCTCCAAGCCCTCCTTCCTCATTGTATGTCCCAGAAACTTCAGCAGTCTCTTCTTGATGCTCAGTATTAATTTTGTTTTTGTTTCCATCCTTTCTTAAACCTCATCATTGCTCACATGCTCGTTCTATGATATTCGTAGCATCCTTCTGTAGAACCACATTTTAGTTGCTTCAAGTTTTTTCTTCATCTTTGATGATATTGTCCAGCATTCACTGTCATATTGAAGAACTAACAACACATAGCAATCCAGTACTCTCTTCTTTGTTTCAAAGCGAAATTGTCCTGTTTCTTAATACTTTACTCGAATTCTGGAATGCTTCCTTCGCCATGCCAATTCGCCTTCGGATCTCTGTGTCGCACTTTCCGTCTTCTGTTAACACTTCCCAGCTATTTAAATTTTTGTACCTGCTTGATTTTAGTATCCCCGACCTGTATTTGGCATATTGGGCTGCCCTTTTTACTGATGACCGTGCATAAAGTATAAACCCGGTCAATCTTTACTTTTAGACTGGAGTATAAACCCGCACAATGTTTAATAATAAACTCAAGTATATACAAGACCATTGCTTGCTTATAGACACGAATATAAACCTGACCAATATTTAATAAAAGATTGAAATATAAAACCGACAAATGTTTAATAACCGAATCAAGTATAAATGCGGCCAATTTTTACGTATCGACACAAACATAAACTAGACCAATGTTTGCCTACCCACTCAAATAGAAATAAAGAAATGATTTTTGACATTTAACAAGGATTGTTATGTAACAGAATCTACTAACAAGAGTTATTTTTATTGGTCTTCAGTTGAAATTGAATTTTTGTCGTTATTATTGTTGTCGTTATTATTATTATTATTATTATTGTTGTTGTTGTTGTTGTTATTATTATTATTATTATTATTATTATTCCGAGTTTTTATCTATTGTGTTATTATTGCTTTTAAAAGGATAGAAAAAGTTGGTAATAAAATAATGAAAATATTTCACACAATTGTTAAACGAATGACGTGGATAAGTATATAATAAAATCTGTAATGAATAGAGAAAATCTGTAATATATATATATATATATATATATATATATATATATATATGTTTTATTCGGGAGAGATTTTCTTTTCTTTTCTTCATTCACTCTCATTATCTTTGATTCTTTTATTCACTATCTTCCATGTTTCATCTTTCATTTCTTCTTCCTGGTTCAACATCATTTTTATAATTCTCTTCTCATTTTATCTGCCCGATACTTTCAAATGACCCCAGCCAAGTTCGTAAAGGTCCTAACAGCCACCGGCTGCCTTATTTAAGACCAGTTCGTCCAAACACATGATTATTTCCTGAATAAATATAAACATTTCACCAGCCATGTTGCATGTAATGATTCTAATAAGAACATCAGGGGGGTAACAACGCTAATAATAATAATAATAATAATAATAAGAAGAAGAAGAAGAAGAAGAAGAAGAAGAAGAAGAAGAAGAAGAAGAAGGAGAGAAAAGATATAAAATGTATGGATGATAGTAAAAATAATGAAAAGTGAGATAATCAAGCAAGTCGGACAAATGCATCAAAGAAATGAGGTCGTTTTGACCAAAGAAAAAAAAAATTATATTTTAAAAAATGTTTAAAAAGTACTAAACAAAAATGAATGGAAAAAAAAAACAAAACAAAAAAGTGTGAGAACAAGAGAGAGAAAGAGAGAGGGGAAGAGTGAGGGAGAGAAAGAGAGAGGGAAAGAGAGAAATAAAGAGAGAGAGAAAGAGATAGGGAGAGAGAGGGGGAGAAAAGAAAGGAAGATAATAAAAAATACAACGAAAAAGTAACGACACTTTACGAAATCAGAAAAAAGATTTTTTAAAAGCATTTATTTTAAAAGAAAAGTTAATAAATACACTGAATGAAAAGAACACAAAGATAGGTAAAAATAAAGAATGTACAAGAATTAAAAGAATAAAAAAGGAAGGAAAGAGTGAATGAATTTAGGAAAGAAAAAGTATAGAAAGGGAATTTTAAAGGAAAAAAAGAAAGATAAGAAATGTGAGGAGGGAGCCTTTGAAGAAAAAAAGTAAGGAGCAGGAGCCATCAAAGAAAGAAAGAAAGAAAGAAAGAAAGAAAGAAACAAATTTGCGCAATGGGTGTTATTAAAGAAAGAAAATCAATAAGAAAGAAAGAATCAATAAAGAAAGAAAGAAAGAAAGAAAGAAAGAAAGAAAGAAAGAAAGAATGGGGAAAGAAAGAAGCAAATTTGCGCAACGGGTGTTGTTAAAGAAAGAAAGAATCAATAAGAAAGAAAGAAAGAAAGAAAGAAAGAAAGAATGGGGAAAGAAAGAAAGAAACAAATTTGCGCAATGGGTGTTATTAAAGAAAGAAAGAATCAATAAGAAAGAAAGAATCAATAAGAAAGAAAGAAAGAAAGAAAGAAAGAAAGAAAGAAAGATAGAAAGAAAGAAAAGTAATGAAGGAAGGAGGCGTCAAAGAGAGAAGGAAAAGTAAGTAAAAAAGAAAAAAGTATTGAAGGAGGGTTGTGTCGAAGAATGAAAGAAACGCAAATAAGAAAAAAACACAGTTTTAAAAGAAATGCAATGTTTTAACTGAAAAAAATCAAGAAAAAGTTGAGACAGCAAGAGATAAAAGGAGAACGTGGATGGAAGTAATGAACAATACGAGAATAGAAGAAAGAAAGAAAAAAGTAAAATTAAAGAGGAAAAAAAAAAGACAACAAAAAATAATACAAATAAATTGACCAATGAGGTAGAATGGAAAATTCGAATTACATAGGTGTATTTTGCTGTAGGTAATCTTTGTGGGCGCAGGAAAGAAAACTGTGTATTTAGACACTGGACAATACAAAGGCAAAGTTTCACAACTGGTTTTACTTTCTACATCTCAGCAATTTGTCTGTCCAACCAAAGTCTGGCGGCGGGTGTACGCTGGACGGTTCGAAAATGTAGGCCCAATTTCGTGCTTCTCTTCGAGGGCATGGACAGTGTCCAGTAGAGTTTCTCATTTCAGTCATTAGAATCGCGAACAGCCCGGAAGCCATTCCGATTTGATAGCCATGGTATTCGCCATATTGTGTTCCGCCATTTATACATATTTTATTACATGGAATATTACAGTTTACAAGTAACAGAGTATACGAGGATAATAAGAAAGAAAATAAAGAAATGATGTAGAGAAGTAGCCGAGAAATAGTTAAAACGAAGGCTTAGCTTTATGCGGAAGGTTAAAATAGTACATTAGGCAACAGGAGAAAAAATGTCTTTTTAAAAGCTATTAGATAAAACACACGGCTTGTGTTACATTGGGATGCTTTCGAAAGATCAGTGATACTAATGTTCTAATGATGCCTTTTGCAACACTTTGGTTTACTTTTTGAATTAATATTCTAATTTAAGCTTCGAATAAGAAGAAAGTCAATTTAAAGTTTTCGTAGAATTATATATACCTATGTTAAAAAAAAAAGAATACAAAAAATCCTATTTGAATTATTTACAAAACTTGATTTGTTACGGAAAATCCCGAAGATTAACGAAATGGTTTTAACAACCGACATATTGAAATTATTTGTTTGAACATTATTTTTAATCGATACTTGCATTTGAGTAGATATTCTCTTTTTTAATCTAATAGTATATTTATTTCTACTGGCCTGATTATTTACAATAAATTTTTGTACGAAAATGTGCGTCATTCGGAAGGATTCGAACTTGTGAAGTCGAATCAAGCCTATATAACACATAATATTACCCACCCCTTACTTTACTACCCCCTGCTTCTAGCATAAAAAATTTCCCTCTTTTTTTTTTTTATTAAATGGAGTTGACAATGCATGACTTGATCTGACATATTGAAATAGCTATTCTCCCTCTAAATATTATCTGAATTTATATATATATATATATATGCAAACTACGCGGTTATGGTATTACCGGTCGCCTGCTTGACCTAATCCAATCTTTCTTAAATAACCGCAAAATGAAGGTCGTTCTGAATGGGCGTGCCTCTTCGTCCTACAGCACGAATGCTGGTGTCCCACAAGGCTCTATCCTGGGCCCGACGCTCTTCCTTATTTTCATCAACGACCTCCCAGATGAGATCAAGTCCCAAGTAGGCATCTACGCAGATGACACTACAATATACTCCCACACCAGTAAGAAACCTGTCGTGGCGGACAGACATAATCTCGCTGCTGACCTTGAGCGGGATCTACACTCTGTGGTGAACTGGGGCAAGAAGTGGCTTGTCAACTTCAATTCCTCTAGACTAAGCTGTTGTCTGTCAACCATTACAGGCAACCTCTTCTGCCTCCCATAAGCATGGACCAGATGATTCTCCCGGAGAGTAATACACTACGCCTCCTCGGACTTACCCTGTCCTCAGACCTCAAATGGAACCATTATATTGAATCCATAGCAAAATCTACTGCTAAGAAGATTGGGTCACTATGTCGATCCAGGATTCCACCTGAATCCATCCTGCATATATACAAGTCAACCATCCGTCCGTGCATGGAGTACTGCTGCCATTTATGGTCAGGTGCCCCTGCCGTTCTCCTCAGTGTTCTTGACAAGCTCCAAAGGAGAGTCTGTAATGTGATAGGTACTGATCTGGCGACTCGACTGCAGCCACTTTCCCATCGTCGAAATGTGGCCCCCCTCCCCCCTCTGTCTCTTCTATAAATACTTTCATGGCTTCTGCTCGGATGAGCTTAAGTCACTGATGCCTCCTCAACAGGTGTTTACCCGTGCAACCAGACAGGCAACTGGGTCCCACCCATTCACAGTCAGGTTAGCCAAATGCAGACGACAATTCTACTCCTGCAGCTTCCTCTCTCGCACTTCCCGCCTGTAGAACTCACTCCCGTATTCTTGCTTTCCTGACGGCTAAAACTTCCAGAAATTTAAATGCAAAGTCAATACTCATCTACTAACCACTGGACTCTAGCTCTCTCCCCTCCCCTGTATAACCTTCCCTTTCTCTCCGCCTATGTATCTGTCATCGCACCTGCTTTCTCAACTTTCTATTGCTCCTTTCTAACTAGCTTGTACTCCTCACTCTTTTCTAATTAATCTTTTTACATTTATGTAACCCCCTGCACATCAGTGGCGTTTCTGCCTTGCTCGGGGTGAAATGATTAAAAATATATATATATATATATATATATATATATATATATATATATATATATATATATAAGTAGTAAGAATAAAAGGTAAAGTTTAATATATAAAATAAACTGAGAGCCCAACGCCAAAATTCACGGAGCCTAAATATATTATTGTAATATTTATATTTATATAATATTGTTGGAATATATTATTGTAATATTTATATAATATAACAATACCAAAATCTGCTACTCAGAGTTTCATGAGATACAAATCATCCGGTGGAACTCTTCGGCCTGATAATTATTATTACGTGAGACTCTGAGTAACGAATTTTGATGTTGTTATATACATATATTCTTTTAAACATGTCAGATTAAACAAATTGTAAACATTATGTCAACTAATTTTTAATAAAATCCGTTCATACTCAGGGATAATCTTTCGCGTATTATAATTGAAAGATATCAGAAATGAGCTGTAACGTTGACAGATGTTACTATCATTAATTTCTCAAGGTACCCAAGTACTTTCGAGGTCTTTCCGAGATCATCTTCAGGAGTGTGAGTTATTTTTTGTTTAATCATATCACCCCGGGCAAGGCGGTAAGGCCACTGGTGTGCAGGGGGCTACTTAAGAGTAAAAAGATTGGAAAAGAGAAGGCCGGAAACCACATCCTAAACAGGGAACAAGGGATGAGCCTCTACACCTGTTCAATAGACGTGGGTGGAGTGTGAACCGGACGATAGTTCAGTCTATCTACTCCAATTGAAAAAAAAAAAAAGAAAGAAAAGTGAAAAGATTGGAAAAGAGAAAGCCGGAAACCACATTCTAAACAGGGAACAAGGGATGAGCCTCTTAATCTGTTCAATAAACGTGGGGGGAGTGTGAACCGGGAACAAAAGAAAAAATAACTGCAAAATTGTGTTGCTAAAAATTACTGTAGATGTATTTTGTTTTAAATATAACGGTTAACAAATTGCTATTTATGTTTGCAATTTATTTAATCTGACATGTTCAAAAAAGATTTCCTGCCTAAATACACACACACACACACACACACACACACACATATATATATATATATATATTATTCCGTAATGAATCAGAGCACTCTGACTATTGGGCGTGTATAATGATAATGTATACGCTAAAAGGTCTGTCTTCTTCTACCGAGCGCCGATGGCCCAGAGGTAGAATCGCCGACTGACGCCAATTCGGTTGGATTTCAATCCTGGGTTAAAAGCAATTGGAGTCTAACCGTACTGATGAGCTGTGATACAGCGAAACAGATCTGTCTGCGGATGACTATATATATATATATATATATATATATTTCCGCTACCATATAAGGGGATCGATATTACAGTTACGTTCTTATTTTTTATTTTTGTTTCTAACGAAATTTTCCTATTTCATAATACATTGCTTAGCTTTTGGAAGTTCTCTTTTGCTATCGCAATGTACCTTTAGATTGCGATGTCACATTTTCCATCGTCTTTTTAAACGCTTACTAGATGTTTAAATTATAGTTGTTCGAATTTGGTATCTCCAATTCGTAGTCTACATCAGATCCCAATATTTCTTCTGTCTCTCATACCATACACGAAGGCTACGGGAGACAATCTTTTCTCACTGAATAGCGTTTGAAGCTTTTGTGAAAGATGAAATTTTACAAGAAATGTTTCTAAGGAAGTCGGGTCATTGTGCCGTCTAGATATTTTCTTCCTCCTCCAGAATCTACCTTAAGTATCTATAAGCCTACCATTCGTCCACGCTTTGAATACTTCTGTTACATCAGGTCTGGTGCTCCCACTATATATCTAGAGCTACTTGTTAAAATGACAAGAAAAAATTTCTGGCCCGCCAGAGATCCAATTTTTCTTGCAGCTATAGAACCGATATATTCGTTTCACTTCAGGTTATTGACTTCGTAAGAAAATTTGCACGTGACATGAACTCTCACTCTAGTTACTGCACAAATTTGGTCTTGTGGCTTACTAAGCTAATCTTTATTAAATATCTACTTTGACCAAAAGAAGAGAGTTTATCTACATAATTATATATCGTATTGTTTGTAGGATGTACCGATAAAATGCAGCCTTAACTTCTACTCCAACAGTTTCTTTCCTCGCACTTCGCGACTGTGGAATTCTCTTCCACACGATTGCTTCCCCGACGGCTACAATCTCCAGGAGTTTAAATGTAAGGTCAATAGACACCTCCTAACGCACTAACCTGCTCCCATTCTATCAAACACTCTTCCCATCTGCCCAACCCTCATCCTCGCTATCCTTACTCATCTGTCAACTTCCTCCTGACATTCCCTATGTCTAACCGCTCCTTCTCTTTACCTTCCCCTATGTAGCCCCATGCGCAATAGTGGCAGTGGAATGCCTTGCTTGGGGTGAGATGATTAAAAAAAAATTGTGCGTAGGATGTGCGTTGTGGTAGAGTGGATATCGGCTCGGAACGAGAAACCGGGGAGCCGAGTTCGAATTTCAGTTGAATACATTGTATTCACTTACACGCAAATGCCCTTGGTTAGGAAAGGTATTAATCCGTCTATTCCTTCCAGTTATGGGTTAAATAACAGGACAGATTGGTTCTATAGCCTTGGCTGGCAACCAGTCTACCTCAGAAAGCAATGGCAACCTAGTGCGGGATAATCTTCTGCCAAGTCAGTCATGTCTCTTTCGAGACATGATCGCCCAAGCGTGTATCACGTATGGCACTTAACTGACTGACTGACTGACTGACTGATTGTTTGTTATTTCAATTGCTTTTCAATTTATTTCTACATTTAGTACTGACAACTTTGTATAGGAAAAACAAGTGCCCATATTCGACAATTCAATAAAAAAGAAATTATTATCACAAGTGATATTTCAATAAAGTTAACGACGAAAAAAAAAATCAAGCACGAGGGATATTATTAAGGAAACAATGAAAAGAGTAACAATACAAAATTTTAAAAACCTTTTAACAAACGCCTAGGTTTTAAGAGACAAATATAGTCATTTTTTAAATATTTTATGTTGTGTTTTGTTCGTTGAAAGCAGCGATATTTAAAAAATGTCTTTTTATTTTATCTAAAAATATATTTTATGTTCAACATATGACACGATTATTCACATTAATTTTTTTATGTTGGTGTCAGAATTTCAATGGCTTTTATTTAAATCAAATTTTGAATACACTTTTTAATATTGTTTTTTAACTGTCATGCTCGGTAGGTTTTAAATTTAGGAGTTAACTACATAAAACTATTCAATAGGGATAGAGAATGAAAATAAAAGAATTAAGTCGCAACACACACACACACACACACACACACACACATGTATGTATATATATATATATATATATATATATATATATATATATATATATATACATGTGCAAACAACATTCTGATGATAATAACCTTTTGATAATTCTGGATAAAACGTGTAAGGTGTAGGCAGTTTGGTTACGTATGACACAATGCCTAGATAGTCCTGGGATAGAAATTAAGAATTGAAGATTATGATGATATGAAAGATAGATAATGGCTTACTCTTGACTTCAAGGGGTTAAGGTTGTAACACTCGGGGAAGCACCCACACAGGAACAATCGTAATGAGAGCATAATATATTCGCCATCCACATACAAGCCTGTTTCGCTGTATTACAGCCCATCAATGTGGCTAGACATCCACTTAGTTCTGGCCGGGTCGAAACTCGACCGATTTGATGTCAGTCGGAGTCGCTAATCTCTAAGCCATAAGCGTATGGAATCAGAAAAGGAAAATTATATATATATATATATATATATATATATATATATATATATATATATATATATATAAACTTATTTATAAATGGAACTTTGTCTCTGTGTGTGTGTGTGTGTGTTTCTGTGTATGTGCGTGTATCCATTACATATAGACTCCGAAACGGCTGAACCAATTTTCTTGAAAATTTACACAGATGTACTATAAGTATCTGCGAGTGTTTTTAGCTAGGTTTTGTGTCGAGCTACCCTCGATAAATATCGAAAATCGATAATCGAAAAAATCGGGTTATAGAAGGAGTGATCCGATTTTAATCAAATTTGATACACTCATAGACAAAGACATAAGAAACGATATTCAGAAGTTTCAAGGTTGCAGTTCTTACAATAGTGCATAAAATTTGATATCGATACAATACCCCCGCTAATCAACAAATTTGAGGTCCTCACCTCCCCAGTAGATAAGGCTGAATGTTTTGCCCGCAGATTCTCGAACAATTCGAGTCTGGACTCATCTGGAGTTTTACACCCGACTTCTCCCCTAGAACCGAGGTACAACTGAATGATGTCCACATTACACCTTCGCTTGTCTCTAAGATAATCTTAAAACTTGACCCTCACAAAGCGAGCGGTGGTGACGGAATCCCAACCATAGTCTTAAAGAAATGTGCCCCTGAACTCTCCTCTGTCCTTTCTAAGCTCTACAACCTCTGCCTATCTGCTTCCTGCTTTCCTGCCTGCTGGAAATCTTCCTCTGTAGTTCCTATATTTAAAAACACTGTAGAACCCTCTGACCCTGCAAATTACCACCCTATCAGCCTTCTTCCGATCTTTGGCAAAGTGTTCGAAGCCATTATCAACGCCGAGGTGGTTCAGCATCTCACAGCACACAGGCTCCTCTCGGACAAGCAATATGGTTTCCGCTTCACCAGGTCTACTGCTGATATGCTAACGACCATCACCGAATACATATACCAGGCACTCGACAGGAATGGCGAAGCCCGAACCGTTGCATTGGATATATCTAAGGCGTTCGACAGAGTTTGGCATGCTGGCCTTCTATGTAAACTGCGGATCTATGGTATAACTGGACATTTGTTTCAACTAATCCAGTCATTCCTCTCTAACCGCACAATGAAGGTGGTATTAAACGGACATGCCTCTCAGAACTACCATACAAACGCAGGTGTCCCCCAAGGCTCCATCTTAGGTCCTACACTCTTCCTGATATATATTAATGATCTCCCTGATTCCATAAGAGCCCAAATAGGTTTGTACGCCGATGACACCACAGTTTACTCTCGCCTCCAACAAAAATCTGGTGTAGGCGTCAAAGCTAACCTCGCAGCCGAGATTGAAAAAGACCTCCAATCCATATTGGACTGGGGTAAGAAATGGCTAGTAAATTTTAATGCTTCTAAAACGAAGCTACTCTCAATTAACCATCATCGACAATCTCACCTACCTCCCATTAGCATGAACCAGGCTTGCCTCCCAGAGAGTAAAACACTACGCCTCCTTGGTCTCACACTTTCAGCGGACCTCAAATGGAATGACTATATCGAATCCATTGCTAAATCCGCTGCTATGAAAGTCGGTTCTCTGTGTAGGGCCCAGAAGTTTTTTCCGTCTAAATCTATCCTGCACATTTACAAATCTACCATCCGCCCGTGCATTGAATACTGCTGCTATATCTGGTCGGGTGCCCTTGCTGTTCTCCTCGGGCTTCTCGATAAGGTACAGACGAGGGTCTGTAATGTGATAGATACCGACTTGGCAGACCGCCTGCAGTCTCTCTCCCACCGGCGCGACGTGGCTTCCCTGTGTCTCTTCTATAAATACTTTCACGGCTTCTGCTCCGATGAACTTAGATCACTGGTGCCCCCTAAATACAAATTTGCACGAGATACTAGATTAGCAACTAAATCCCACCCTTTTACAGTGAAACCGATAAAATGCAGCCGTAACTTCTACTCCAACAGTTTCTTTCCTCGCACTTCCCGACTGTGGAATTCTCTTCCAAACGATTGCTTCCCCGACGGCTACAATCTCCAGGAGTTTAAATGTAAGGTCAATAGACACCTCCTAACACACTAACCTGCTCCCATTCTATCAAGCACTCTTCCCATCTGCCTAACCCTCATCCTCGCTATCCTTACTCATCTGTCAACTTCCTCCTGACATTCCCCATGTCTAACCACTCCTTCTCTTTACCTTCCCCTATGTAGCCCCATGCACAATAGTGGCAGTGGAATGCCTTGCTTGGGGTGAGATGATTAAAAAAAAAAAAAGATACCAGGAAATCAAAATTTGACTTACAGCCAGTCATTTTTCTTTCCGTCTTGGGTTTCGCTTTAACTGGAATCAACTATTGCTTTTTAGTCTTTCGTGCCAACGTCCAAAGAGTCTGAGCTCCAGGACCATAGATTAGTTTTAAAGCTTTCATAACACCCGAACAACGCCGGGCTATACTGCTAGTATATATATATATATATATATATATATATATATATATATATATATATATTAGCGCGCATAAAGATCAGAACGATGTTAAGAAAAGGTTTAAATGTGAAATAACTTTTTAATTTAAAGCTTTATAGAACTTTTTATCAAAAAAAAGTAAAGAAATGAAGCTAAATTATATAATTCCGAAATATGAAGCTCAATAGACTTATTTTGATTTAATTATAAGAATAATTATATAGCATTCGAAAAAAAATAGATAATTTCAATTTGGTCATAACACATTACATTCCATTTATACATGGTTCTGTTAACATTTCGGTCTCTCACGCGGTATGACGTCATAGAAACGCATTACAAATTTACGAATTGCGTCTGCTATTCGGTTACTTTTATCGTTGATTAGCAATGTTTTCTATCAACATAGGATACAATCATCTTTGATGGTGAATGTCTATATGTTAACGTCCCTGTAACCTCTCTGAAGATGGCTCATGTGAGTCGAAAGTTTAGAGCTAGCATAATAAAAATATATCCAAATGTTGGACAATTTTTGTCTTTGTTTTTTATTTTGTCTTTATATATATATATATAAAGAAGATTCACATTGATACTTGTTAGATTAAGGAATCTCCCTTTCAGATGCAACATTTGTGCGAAAACTTGTAGAAAGAAAGGCTGGTTTAAAAAGTCATTTACGCTCTCATGAACGGTTGGCCTAAAAATAAAATATTTAAAAAAAGCAACAAAGCAGTTGTAGGGGTGATCTTCTGTCAAGAAATGACAGTGGCTCTTTATATAAAATCACCCCATACATACGGGGTTACTGATTGCGGAAGAGGAAGAAAAAAAAGAGAGAAACATTAGGAATGAGAATAATAGAAGGCTAATGAAGATTACCATAAAAATATCAATAGAAAAGCACAAAGCCGAGTTCAAATTCCATTTGAATTCATTGCATTCACTTACGCGCAAATACCCTTGGGAAAGGTATTAATCCGTCTATTCCTTCCAATTATGGGTTAAATAACAGGACAGATTGGGTTCTATAGCCTTGGCTGGCAACCAGTCTACCGCAGAAAACAATGGCAACCTAGTGCGGGATAATCTTCTGCCCAGTCAGTTATGTCTCTTTCGAGACATGATCGCCCAAGCGTGTATCACGTATGGCACTTAACTGACTGACTGACTGATTGTTTGTTATTTCAATTGCTTTTCAATTTATTTCTACATTTAGTACTGACAACTTTGTATAGGAAAAACAAGTGCCCATATTCGACAATTCAATAAAAAAGAAATTATTATCACAAGTGATATTTCAATAAAGTTAACGACGAAAAAAAAATCAAGCACGAGGGATATTATTAAGTAAACAATGAAAAGAGTAACGATACAAATTTCACAAATAAAAAAAACATGCCTTACTCAACGGAAGAAAAACAAGGAGCATGACTTTTGAAACGTTGGGCATCATTTTGTTGTAGAAAAATCACCCCAATTAACATGAAATGACTGTTAAAATACACCTTGCTGAGCGTGTTGGGGTAAGACGTAAGCCAAAGCGGCTATTTCCAATTTGCTCTATGATCATTTGAACAACTCACATTTAGAACAATTTGCACCTCTGCAGGTGATCATATTTTGATAGAAAGATCTTAGATTATGCAGCACAAATAGTTGGCCGGTATTTGAAAAAAATAAAAGTCACTAGAGCTTGATGATCAATATCTTTTTACTCAACTCTCATTTGTCATCATCGACAAGAGAACCCACCATATATGTATGTATGGGCACTTCGACGTGGCGTAATATTTAGCAAGCTTGTCTCACTAGGTCACTTATAATTGAGTCATGAATTGGATGTGCATTGTAATGTAATGTATATCAGCCCGGAAAAAATGAAATCGGAGACCCGAATTCGAATTCCAGTCGAATTCGTTTCATTCACGTACGGACAACTAACTCATGGAAATGGTACTAATCTATCTCTTCTTCCTCCAGCTATGGGTTCAATAGCAGAACAGATTGGGTTATATAGTTTTGGTTGGCAACCGGTCTGTTCACAGAAAGTAATGACAATCTACTGCGGGAAAATCTTCTGCCTAGTCAGTCACGTCTCGACTTGATCCCTCAAGCGTGTACCACTATGGTAATTCTTCTTCTTCTATGTGCCCTGTCCCTTCAGGACGTAGGCGATCATGGATCTCCACGTCTCCCTATCCCTTGTGGCTCTTAGTATGTTTGCTCCTGTTGCTCCTGGCAACCCCCGTTCCGTCATCCACCTGATCAGACCCTGCAAATATGTTATCCGCTGCCTTCCTCTGTCTCTCTCCTTCCTTTTATCTGACCAGTCAGTATCAGGTTCTCCAGGCTCTCCTTCCTCATTGCATGTCCCAGGAACTTCAGTTGTCTCTTCCTGATGCTCAGTATCAATTTCCTTTTTGTTGCCATTCTTTCTAACACTTCGTCGTTGCTTGTATGCTCAGTCCACGATATCCGTAGCATCCTTCTGTAGAACCACATTTCGGCCGCTTCCAGTTTTGTCCTCATTTTCGATGATATTGTCCAGCATTCACAGCCGTATTGAAGAACTGACATCACGTAGCAGTCTAGCACTCTTTTCTTCGTTTCTATTGAGATCTTCCTGTGTGTTAGTATTTTGCTCATCTTCTGGAACGCGTCCTTTGCCATGCCAATTCGCCTTCGGATGTCCGTGTCGCACTTTCCATCTCCTCTTAGAACACTTCCTAACTGACTGAAAAAGTTCGATACTCACTGGGTGGTCTATACTTACGGCCTTCTACCACATCAAAGCTACGCTTAGTAAATCTTTGTGTGTGTGTGTGTGTGTGTGTGTGTGTGTGTGTGTGTGTGTGTGTGTGTGTGTGTGTGTAAATGTAAAATAGCAAAAAAAGAAGTTTGAGGAAAATATTCACTATGGGATAAAGGACAACATCAGTAGTAGGCGGTGTTCAATGATGTGGACAGTTTCAAACTTGACATTTGTATTTAAAAAAAAGTACAGATAACTCTTTAAGAGTTTTGTACAGAGCTCAATCTTGTTGGACTCTCTGCCTCCGGCCGGAGAGAAACCCAGACAAGGCTTAGCCGAAGGGCAGAGTTTCGTCTAGGGGAAAAAAAAAAAAAAAAAAAAACGACAGGAGTCCGAATCTGCCTTATGGAAGATCTACAGAAAATGTTTTGCCGAAGCTTACGGGCTCGGAGTTCCCACATTAAACAATTATTGTTGAGTAGTTTTCACAGTGAAGGTTATAATCGTGCTATGTCGGTTGCTAATCGACTTAACGTACCCAAAATGTTAGGAACTTGGTAATCTTCCACTGAAAGCTGACTCCTTAGTATTCGGCTAACTGCCGACTAATATCAACTGCCTAGTAGTTCTACTGAACTCCAATAGAAGTCTAAAGAACTCCCACGAACTTCCCAAATACTTCTTCTGTTAACTTCCTGTTAACTCTTAATAATATAGGAGGGAGAGTCCATTATCTGGGGAATAGGTGTGTTTCACCATAACAATAACTGACTTAAATAATTGTCACATTCGGTCTCAGTGGGGAGTTGGTGTATGGTAAATACCCAGATAACTCTTTAAAAAGCCAGTAATGGATTTGATACTATATTTATTTTATAAACAGTACCTTACCCACCGTGCTTAGAGGAAGGTCTAATGAATGCTAATTTACAAAAAGATATTTTTACAAGCCATCTCACTTTTACGAGCGGACCAGTTAACCTCAGTAATGCTTCTTTTCTTTTCTTTTTTTTTTTTTTTCATTTGAAATATAATCTCTTTATTGGTGGGCGGTTTCATTTGTTTCATTGTTCTTATTTAATAGAGACTTTTTTATTGCAAGGTGGTGTCAGTATCTGTAAATATAAAATTAGAATTTTTATCTAATTCTTTAATAATAGATGTTTAATCTTGCATAGTTGTTCTTTCATTACTTAAAATGAATATCTGCGTATTATGTCCTCCATTGTTATTCTATTTAATTCTGATGGAGTTCATTACTAGAAAATAGGTTTATTATATTGTGCATATTTGTGTTATTTTCTTTAAAATTAATTCTGTTTGTTCATCACCTACATACTTTGGAAAGCCATTGTTAAATAGTTTTTTGTCTTACGTTGCTGACTTCTTTGTGTGTGAGAAGAGAAAATTAGGTGTGACCTATTGACCAAATTTTTTTATGGTGGTTATATTGTAGCGTAGGGAGCTGGTTAATTTTTTTTTGATTTGACCTCGTGTCTTAATTAACCGAACTCAAAACAGCTTACAAGTTTTATGTAGAATTATCATCAGAAGGTTTTCATCAAAAGTTTGTTTGTCGGCAGGTTGGAATGTGTGGATTAGTGAAGAAGAGCGGAGTAATAAAATATACATTTTGAATGTTAAAATAGAAATTGAATACAAGGAGGAATAATAACATGAGTTGTAGAAGTTAATGTGCAATTAGAAACATTATTAAGAAGTTAAGGGTAGAGTTTGTACAAAATGTTTGTAGTAGTAATTGTTGAAAGAGATAAGGATAAAAAGAAAGAGGACAATATCCGGGTCGCTTGAAGTTTGAAGTTACATTTTAGATGTGTGTCTCTCTTTTGCTGCTCCCATCACAGTCTCTGACGCTGCGAAGTCATTTATATGTCCTTTTGAATTTCGCACTGGATCGCTAAGTCCTTTCAAGTTTTACAAATCGCTCCCATCGGTCAAAAATCATTTTAACACCTACTTGCGAAATCTGGTTTCGACTTTTTCGTTAAGCACATGGTCAATCCTTTTTCTATTTGGGAAAACCAGGATTTCACACGTCATTGTGAATTTTTGTAAAAGTGAAAAAGAAGGTTGATTTTAATTAATTTCTTATCCGCTACAATATATGTGGGCAATGGCTATTATAATTCAGTCAGTTAAGTGCCATACGTGATACACGCTTGGGCGATCATGTCTCGAAAGAGACATGACTGACTGGGCAGAAGATTATCCCGCAGTAGATTGCCATTGCTTTCTGCGGTAGACTGGTTGCCAGCCAAGGCTATAGAACCAAACTGTCCTGTTATTTAACCTATAACTGGAAGGAAGAGACGGATTAATACCTTTCCCAAGGGTATTTGCGTGTAAGTGAATACAAAGGATTGGCCTTTATTTTCTTTCATGGTGAAAGACAACTACTCGATATATATTGAACCATATTTCTGTTGCCTCAAGTTTCTTCATCTAAGATGAGATTGTCCAGCATTCACTGCCATATAAGAGAACAGTTCAGAGATATCACATATATATTTTAAGAGATATCACATATACATTCTACTTACGTTTCGACATCTCTGCCTCGTATCAAGTTTGTTATTATAGCGAAAGAGATGCTCTCCCACCACTGTCTGCAATTTAGAGTGTAGCATACATTCCGCTTAGTCTACTGTGTTTTGCCTAGTACAATGTTAGTTACAGAGCCTTGTCCCTTTCTATGGACAGTTCCCTACCTAGCTGGGACGATAGTTTGGTCGGGAATATTCCAAACCGGTACGTCCCTGGTGATGCCGAAATGGAAAACCTATTTTTGTTTTTTACTAATATCTACGAGTATGGGTATCCGACATATAACCTGGCTTACTGCCACATCCCGTTGAAACACCGGAGTTAAGCCACGTCGAGCCTGTTCAGTAATTAGATGAGTGACCGCTTGAGAATACCAGGTGCTGTAATCTTGGATGCGCAGGTGGTGTAATGGATAACTGCTCTGAATTAGTTAATCGGTGAACCGAGTTCTAATTCCTGTTAGATTCGCTACAGGAAAATAACATTGAAAATAGTATAAATCCTCCTCTTCTCGTTTCCCGCTATGGGTTAATTAGTAAGACTTGTATCACTAAATCATTATATCCCAAAATAAGTTTTAGGATCCAAAAAAGAAAAAAAATTCTGGCTTTAAATAAGCTGTAGAAAATGAATCAGTCAACTAAATGAAACTGACCTTGTGCCATACCCCATCATGGTATCATTGTAAAGAGATGGGTATATAAAGAGCTAGAGCATAACTTTCGGAGCTTCGAAGAAAATGTAGTATCTGTTCGAGCCCTGCAGTTGCCTAATCCCAGGGATTCAAACCCAGAGGTTGCACCTCCCTCATTGCACTGATCGGGAGTTTCGGCGTGACTACGCTGTTATTTTATGGTTAGATGTATTCTACTTGAGAATAACAAAATTGGCAAGAATTAATAATATTATAAAAATAGAATATTTTATCTAGCTACATATCTATCCTTTCTCCCTACATTTTTCTCTTTCTTTTCTTCTTTTCATTCTTTTCTTAGACATAAGCCTTTGTTTCGTTCGACACGCACTCAATGTAAATGTAGCCTGCAGGTTTCGTAGGAGCTATCCTACCATCTTGGATCTAACTTATGCAACCCTCTTCACTCCAGAATAAAAAACCCCTCTCAACATTAATAGACCCTAGATTAGCTCCCTCTCCTGTTATCGTACTGCCATGAACTCTGAACTCCCAACCCTATGGCCAGCATCTCACCCTCATTATCACGCCATTTACTTCAGCTCATTCATCATTAGAACTTTAATTTTCTCCCACAGGCGCCTTCTTTTGATTTTAACACTTGCTGCCGAATTCCAAAAAGATAACTTCCGGTTGCGTTATGAGATGACATCCGGTTGCTGGATTTCGAGAAACAGGATTTCCAAAGGATGTATGTTTTCTTTCTTTTTTGCTAGTCTCGTTTGTCTTTTCAATAATTTCTCGCGTCTTTTCTAAATTCAAATATGATTATGGGTATAATTAACATCTATTAATATATATGATATAACTATGAGCATAGCATAATATGGCCTTAGGCTGCAGGTTTTTATGGCTAATGGTTTTATTAAAAACAATAGATTTGAGTGTTTTGGGGCTTGCTTTTGTTTATTCTTACAATAACTACATTCACTCGACTGAAACCAAAGTTGTTTTCTACAGAAACAAAAAAAAAAAAAGAAAAAAAAGAAGTTATCCAAAAGAAGAAAAAGAGGCAGAGACACACACATACGAAAGAAGAGAAGGAAGGGGAAAAGATCCCGTCTTGATCATTTTCCAGTCAGTCAGAGTTATAAGTGATACACGCTTGGGCGATCATGTCTCGAAAGAGACATGATAGACTAGGTTATACTAGCAGAGATGCGACAAAGCGATTTTGCAGCATGAAAAGCTAAGCCATATGTTGCAAAACGAGTGAAACGTACTTGGAAACGTTTAAATGAAAAGTCCTACCCCACCAGCCGTATTCACCAAATATTGCCTCGTCTGATTATCACGTGTTTCGATCGATGGCACATGGCCTGGCTGAGCAGCCCTTTCATTCTTATGAAAATGCAAAAAAATGGGTCGACTCGTGATTAACCCCAAACGATGTCATTTTTCCGACGTGAAATTCAAATGATGCGAGAAGGATGGGAAAATATAGTAGCTAACGATGGAGAATATTTTCAGAGACATGTTTTTTTACTCATTTTTGTAAATAAGACAGTCTGTTAAGTGTCATACGTGATACACGCTTTGAGCTATCTTAAGAGACATTGATTGAATGGACAGAAGATTAACCCGCAGTAGATTGCCATTGCTTTCAGTTGACTGGTTGCCGGCCAAGGCTATAGAAACCAGTCTGTCCTATTATTTAGCCCATAACAGGAGGAAAGAGACAGATTAATAGCTTTCCCAAGGGTATTTGTGCGTAAGTGAATGAAGGAATTCAACCGGAACTCGAACTCAGCACATGAAAATCACCAAGTACTTACTCAATATATATATATATATATATATATATATTTTTTTTTTTTTTCTAAACATATACTGTTAAATATAAGAGACAATGAATGTCTATTATGTTTAATCATGAGCCGTTCTAAACGTCGTATTTTTTTAATTTCAGTTGAAAATAAAGACAAAAATTCTCTAACATTTGGATAATGTTTAATTAAGTTGGTTCTAAGCTTTCGGCTCACATTAACCATCCTCAGAGAGGTTATCATGACGTTAACATAAAAACATCCACCATCAGCGTCAATTTTATCTTGTGTTGACATAAAACTCCGCTAAGCAAAAATTACCAAAAATAGCAAACGCAGCTCGCAAATTTGTAATGCGGTTCTATGACGTCACACCGCGTGAGCGCTCGAAATGATAACAGAAGTATATATTTAAATGCAATATAATGTGTTATAACCAGATTTAAACGTGATTTTATTAAGTGTGGGTTGTTTGTAGATGGCCTCGAATATATGAAGGTTCTTTTTACTGTGTTTATAAGTGAGGATTATTTTATTGTTGACTAAAATCTGTGATATTACATGGTTATGTTTTTTTCTGAGAAATGTTGTTTAATTGTACTCTGATCAGAAAGGTGACAGGTAAGTCTACGTGAGGGCGTGGTTGTAGTAAAACCAATATATATAGTGGGTTTATTATTAGTACCAGAGATACAATCTCTGAACGGGCATGTATTTTGATACACTACATTGGTTTTTTTGTAGAGGATTTAGTTGAGTGCTTGTAGGGTTATTAGAGACTATGAGATCAATTGTTTTGAATGTTTTATAATATATGATGAGTTTAATTTGATTATTACTATCCACTGGTTTAACATTTCTACATATTATGTTTTTGAGAGTTTTTTCATCTTGTTTGTAATTATTATGTATTTGGTTGAAATATAAGTTAATAGTGTTATGTTTATTTTGATGTACACCATTATTATTAATATTGTCAATATTGTTAGAGCTATTGTTAAGTTTGTTGAGATACATTTTAATTTGTTGATCAATAACGGAGTTAGGAAATCCATTTTTGACAAGTGTTTGCTTAATGTTGTGTAATTCTTTATAAAATATGGATTTGGAAGAAGATATCATTTGTGTGCCTTGAATTAAGTTTTTTTTAATAACAGCTAACTTATATCGTTGGGGGCATTCACTATTATAATTAAGAAAACACGAGTTTATGCAAGTTGATTTCCTAGATAGAGAAGTAGTAAATCTATGTGTGCTAGAATCAATAAATACATCAAGGAATGGGATTTTGTTATTAATATTAAGTTCTAATGTAAATTTGAGGACAGAGTGACTTTCAAATTTGTTTTTAAGTTGTGTAATTTGATCGATATTCTTAGCTAAAATGAAGATGTCATCTATGTATCTTACATATATGGAGGGTTTATTGTTGTCATTAATTATTTTATTTTCTAAATTTGCCACATCATGATTAGAAAAAAGGGGACCTAAATGAGATCCCATCGCAATCCCATTTATTTGCGTATAAATATTACCTAAGGGGAACTTGTGTGGTGCATGCTGATAATATTTTTTTCAATATAGTGGGTTTAATAATAATTGATGGGAGAGTAGCATGATTGTTTACATCACGGATAATGATGTCAATCGTTTCATTAGTGAATAAGTTTTGGACATTCCAAAGATGCAATTATTTGATTGTTAGGTTTTACGGAATGGAGAAACTGTATAAATTCATTCGTGGAGTTATTACTATATGTACTAGGGAGGTAGGGAGCAATTAGTTTGTTAAGTATTTTGGAAAGGTTATATATTGGTGTGGGTATTTGAGAAATGATAGGTCGGAGAGGATGATCTCTTTTATGGATTTTTACATTTCCATAAAGGTAGACGGGCTGATAGTCACCTATAATCTTTGGAAGTTTATAGGACCCTATTTCAGCTTTGTTTGCAGTAATAAGTTTATTAATATGTTTTTTAAGTTGAGAGGTGGTATGACTAGTTTATTTTTTAAATTTATTGTGACCGTTCAGAATGGCCTGTAATTTGGAGTGATATTCCTGTTTGTTTAAAATAACAAATGTATTGATTTTATTATACACAGTATATATATATATATATATATATATATATATATATATATATATGTGTGTGTGTGTGTGTGTGCGTGTGTGTAGAATAAAAAGTGTGAGAAGCCGTGAACGTTTTCTTTAAAGTGTATATTTATTGTTTTGGTAGTTATACAAGTTATGAAGTATTAATTGTCCATGATCTGCTACACGTGTTTCGAGCCTAAAATATCAGATATTCGAAGAAACTCAAACATAAAACCACGAATTGTTCACATGAAGAGAGTCAATTTTAGGCTCGAAACACGTGTAGCGCATCATGATCAATTAATACTTCATAACTTGTATAAATACCAAAACAATAAATATACACTTTAAAGAAAACGTTCACGGCTTCTCACACTTTTTATTCTATACTAATTACTCTCGTTGGAACAACCCTATTTCTTTATTCGATATATATATATATATATATATATAATGTGTATAAGTATGTCACTTAACTGAGCAGAGTCATGCCGACTTCGAAGTTTCGTGAAGGCCCGATTGTGATGTTCTTACTCCTCAGGGATTTTCGTGAAGGCACCATTATGATGTTGTCACTCCTCGGGGCTTTTTTTCAACCATAATGGTACCTTCACGAAACTTCGAATGTCGGCATGACTCTGCTCAGTTAAGTGACAAATTTCTCCACATTAATACTATTAATGCTCTATCTCTATCTCAATATCGAGCACTTTACGACAGAAACCTGCTGGCCAAAATATCTTTTTATCAGTAAACAACTGAAAAAACAACAATCTTGGCAGTAAACAGCATTACAACTCAACACTATATACAGGGTGTCCATAAAGTTCACGTGCACTTTAAAAAGTTTATAACTTTATTTGTATTTTCGATAGAAATACTTTGTAAAAAGGATTAGAAAGAAGTAATTGTTCAAGCTCATTTTTTACAGATTATTTCTATCACAAAGGCAAATAATGTCATAAATTTTTTAAAGTGCACACAGACTTTAATAATCTATCTCGAAACATAGAAATTTCCGCGTCGCAATGTACAATTAATTCATAAATATATGATTATATTAAGCTCTATAATATTTATTATACTGAGCACTTTTTATAATAAAATAAATGTCGGGGTACTCAAAACAAAATATGGAAAACATTGGGTCTCTTCACCTGGATTTATATATATATATATATATATATATATATATATACAGAAAATCTAAGTGAGAGCCAACAAACCTACCTAGGTTACACAGTTCGTTTTTATGAAAGTTAAATGAAAGAACTGAAATTATGACTAAATGCATCCACACTAAGAAATACCTCTTAGGTTCATACAGCTATGAATGAAAACGCCATAATTCGTTTTAATTTAAAAATTGCGCGTTCATAAATTCCCTGCCACGTGTGCGTTGAAATAAAACACCGTTACAAGACCGTTCTTAAGAAGAAAAACGGTAAACGGTAAAATCAGTTATTAAAAATCGCCTGAAGACACCACTCATAGTAGAAACTTGGGTAGCGGAACAACTCGTTTCAAAATGGAATATATATATATATATATATATATATATATATATATACCAGTCGTATGAATTTCTAAGAAGCATGATATACAAGTATTCCAAAGTTGAAATTCTTAATACAAGAAAGACCTGTGAAAATTCACGGTTTTCCTGTCTTAATATTTTAATGAATCTTAATTCTTACGTCAATGATTGACTCCGCACTCCGTAGAAATTCTACATCGTTAAATATTTGAGCTAAACAACATTTACAAAATATTGAAATAAGTATCATAAATATGAATGTTGGTCGTTATTTTAAGAAGTGAGTACAAATGAAAAGATTTTAAATTGACAACTTTTGTTATTTCACTAAAAGAGACATTAAAGGATTCTATAATTTTATGTGTTTGCTTTCTTTTTTCTTTAATTTTTTCTCTCTCACTAAAACAAAATAGTGTCTTTTCTTTTCACGGAATCAAAACGGAATAGTCCATTATTACTTATTAGGCTTTGGCAGGGCGTAATGGTCGTGGGAATTAACGCAAGCAGGAACAAAAACTATTATAATATGAAAGTTTTTGTATTTTTGAATGCAGTATGAATAGCCATCTTTTATCATTCTCGGTAACGCCTTACATCTTAATGGCATTATCGCCTTGCTTGGCTTAATATATATATATATATATATATATATATATATATATATATATATATATATATATATATATATACAAATATTTGAATTTGATAACCCGTCGAAATGGCTAACCTCCAAATATAATATTTGAAATTAAATGTAGAATAAATATTTGCTCTGTAAATTGAAATTTATAACAATTAATATATTTATATATTTAATAAATTTATCGTCTGTTGTATCAGTTTTAATATTTAATCTAATATTGCTAAGATCCACTGGGATTAATTACCAAATCTTTTCTTGGATTTATTACTAACACACACACACACGCACACACACACACACACACATATATATATATATATATATATATATATACAGAGAGAGAGAGAGAGAGATAACGTATATTATATATAGTAATTTTCTAAGCGTAGCTTAGGTATGTAACAAGAACGAAAATTTATTACTGCTATATATATATATATAGAGAGAGAGAGAGAGAGAGAAATAGTGTATATGTATATATGGTTATTTTCTTAGCATAGTTTTGATGTGTTACAACGACGAAACTTTGGGGCATCCAGTGAGTATCGAACTCGCTTCTCTGTCGTAACTGTTCTTTCAAGACAAGGTTGCTAACCATTATACCACGTTGAGTTACGTATATATGTATATCTATACCAATTTTATGCATTCCTAAGAACCGAGGCACACAATCATTCTAAAGTTAAAATCATGAGTATTTTTTATTTTTAACCCATAATTTCGTTCGGTTCTCTTGCGCAAAAAAACAAAAAAAAAAAAAAAAAAAAAAGAACAGACGCATGAAACAGTTGAAAAACTTAACGGCATTTACTGAATTTCTACAAGACCAGATACTTAACCATTTTTTATGATTTTACTATGAAGCTACTCTATTGCTATTTCGATGGAAAAGGTTCTTATGAATTTTATTTTAAGTATCGCCAATTCTGACCTTTTACTGCTCGGACACGCTATGTCACTTCTATGATGTCGAATCATCCTCATCTCTGCCGTGTCCCGAATATAAGATGAAGGTTACACTTTAAATTGCTTTTTACCCACAAGAGCTGTCACTGCCAGGACACGCTATGCCACTTCTCCATACATTATTCGCTAAATATAACATAAAAATGTCAATTCATTGGAGTATTCTTATTTATATTTACCATTGTTGCTATAGAAATTATTAGATGTCTTATTCAAATATTTCCTTGATAAATGGTTATTGTTGTTGTTGTTCTTCTTCTTCTTCTGCACCTCATTCTTCTCTTCCTTCGCTTCTTCTTCCTCCTCCTCCTCCTCCTCCTTTTTCTTTCATCATTATTAGCAAGTCCGTAAATTTATCACTTTGTGTTGCCAAACAGCCTGAAACATTCCCGAAGCTGTACTTCCGGATTAAACGGACACGTTGTAATATGATGGTAGCTTAAGAAAGAAAGAATGAAAGAAAGAACGAGAGAAAGAAAGAATGAAAGAAAGAATGAAAGAAAGAATAAATGAAAGAAGGAATGAAAGAAAGAGTGAATGAGAGAAGGGATGAATGAAAGAAAGAAACAAAGAAAGAGAACGAATGAATGAGAGAAAGAATGAGAGAAAGAAAGAATGAAAGAAAGAAAAAAATGAAAGAAAGAAAGAAAAAATCAAAGGTGGTAAAAGCAAGTAAAGTGTGGAAAAAAAAACGATAAAACGTTTACGAAAAGAAAACTTGGATGTAGAAATAAATGAAAAATAAAGAAAGAAAAGGAAAGATAATGTAAAAAAAGAAAAAGAAAAGAGAAATTACATAAAGAATATTTTTTTGTGATTCTATAACGCCAGTCCAAGAGATTCGATAAAATAGGGTCCTCTTTATGACCTATAGATGCTGTTCACTCGGAACCATTACAATCATTGCTCTGACAAAACGGGTGTATACAGCCGACAATTTCGACATTTCTAAACTAGGTGGATGCTATATATGACATCCATATGAGAGTCTAGATAGGACGAAGATATTTAAGAACTAGAATCGATTTTATATATATTTTGGTTTTGTAGTATCTTAGCTCAACCAATTCTATGTTCAGTTAATTATTTATTTTTTGTTCTTGTTTGTGACCAACATCTCTCAGAAATATCCTTCCATCAAGTTTCAATTTTTTTCTGCATTTGACTTAATGCTATCATCAATGTTAAAAGGAAATTTGTTTACTGCCAAAAATACTATACTAACCCAAAACTGCAACTTCACCTATTGTCTTGCTGGTTGACATTTTCCATGCGGAATATATTCACTTCCCAACGTACATCATTGTTGAGAGATCAGTTTTCATGGACGTTGTTAACAAAGTTACAAATTTTTCATTGTCATATTTATTTAAAAGTGGCAATTTGACCAGTTTCTTATCTTTAGAAAATTCTCTTCACAGTCTCCATCTTTTCTGCTTACTTTCGCAACACCAAATATTTCGTATATTTTCTTGTTAGTGGATTTATTATCCTGGCATTTTTATAAGCGAGTTCACCCCCAGCAAGGCGATAAAACCACTAAGATACAAGAAGTTACTTAATGTGGAAGAACTGAAAACCAAGGCTATAGAACCCAATATGTCCTGCGATTTAACCCGTGGCTTGAGAGAGAAAAGACGGATTATTACCTTTTCCGAGGCCTTTTAAGCGTAAGTGAATACAAGGAATTCAACTGGGATTCGAACTTAGCTCACCAATTCCTTGTTCTGGACCTATATTTACTGCATCGTAACGTATATCCTTAATTTAAGTGATACAGGGTTTCAAAGCTACTAAAGGTGCAGAGTGACTTAATGAGAATCGTGATATCTAAACTTATTTATAAATGGAACTGTGTGTGTGTGTGTGTTCGTCCGTTACCTATAAACTCCGAAACGGCTGAACCGATTTTCTTGAAAATTTACACAGTTGTACTATAAGCGTCTGCGAGTGTTCGTAGCTAGGTTTTGTGTCGAGGTACCCCCGATAAATATCGAAAATCGATAATCGAAAAAGTTGGGTTATAGAAGGAGTGATCGGATTTTAATCAAATTTGATACACTCATAGACAAAGACATAAAAAACGATATTCAGAAGTTTCAAGATTGCAGTTCTTACAATAGTGCAGAATATCGATAATATATATATATATATATATATATATATATATATATATATATAAAAGGCAAGATGTTTGTGTGTGTGTGTCTGTTTATCTACCTGTATGTCTGTATTTTTTCAGCTCGTTTATTTTAGTTTTTGCTTCAGGTTTGGCTCTAAGTAGATATAATTGTAGTTCTTAATCTCAGCCATGATACCATTTACTCAGAGGACTTATTTAGCCTTCAAAATTCAGTTTACAACGAAAAAAACTTATTTGATATCGATACCAGGAAATCAAAATTTGACTTACATCCATTCTTTTTGCTTTCAGTCTACGGTTTCGCTTTAACTGGAAACAACTATTGCTTTTTAGTCTTTCGTGCCAACGTCCAAAGAGTCTGAGCTCCAGGACCATGGATTAGTTTTAAAGCTTTCATTACACCCGAGCAACGCCGGGCTATACTCTTTAATGAATGTAATAAGCAGAAGTAACAAGCGATGATTATATAAGATAGACAACGATTGACCCTAAACTTGAGGATCTTAAGGTTGCGGAGTTCAAGGAAGAAGGCATGCAGGAGATTGTGCCACTAAGCTGGGGTTCTTGGGAATAAACTGTCAGATTAGAACTTTCTTTTTAACAATGAATTACAAAGAGCGTGAAGGCGATTCAACCCATAACAAAGCAGGTTTCGGCTGCGAAGATTTGAACTTGTGGCACTAAACAATGGAACTGATCTGAACATTTTCCATGGAAGTAGCGATAGAGCAGCGACAGACTTGAGACTTTTCGCATGTGTCTATATTTTTCCAACACTCTTTCTGCCTCCTTGTCATATATGATCAGCTGTCTCTGGTTTTATCTTCTCAATTTGATGTCCACCCACGAACATGTTTTATTGCCAAATATATTAGCACGCTTTGTTAAACAAGATGCGTGATTTAAGAGTCACCAGGCGTACTGACATGTTTAGAAGAATAGTTACGTGAGACGTGTAGTATGCACAAACGGGACAGAAATATTTGTAGAAAGCAAGAAAGAAAAACAGACAAAAAAGAAAGAAAAAAATAATGCAGAGAAAAAGAGAGAAATGAAAACATTAAAAAGGAAGAGATACTTATGGTAATAAGAAAGAAAGAAAGAAAGAAAGAAAGAAAGAAAGAAAGAAGATAATAAAGAGATAACGAAAACTTAGCGAGGAACAGTAGAAATAAAGAATAAAGAAGGAAAGAAAACGAAGAAGAAAAACAAAGCTGGATAATAAAGAGAAAAGAGATAAACAAAAGTTAGCGAGGAAAAGTAAAAAGAAGAAAAAAAGAAAGAAAAAAAGAAAGAGGGAAGGAAAGAAAGAAAAGGGTGGGAAGAAAGAAGGAAGGATAATAAATAGAAAAGAGATAAACAAAAAATTTACGAAGAAGAGTAGAAAGAAGAAAGAAAGAAAAAGAAAGAAAGAAAGAAAGAAAGAGGGAAAAGAGGGAAGGAAATAAAGAAAAGGGAAGAAAGTAAGAAGGAAGGATAATAAAAAGAAAAGTGATAAGCAAAAAGTTATCGAGGAAGAGTACAAAGAAAAAAGAAAGAAAGAAAGGAAAAAGAAGGAAAGAAAGAAAGAGAGAAGGAAAGAAAGAAAAGGAAAGAGAAAAAGAAGGAAGGATAATAAAGAGAAAAGTGAGAAGCAAAAAATTATCGAGGAAGAGTAGAAAGAAAAAAGAAAAAAAGAAAGGAACAAGAAAGAAAGAAAGAAAGAAAGAAAGAAAGAAAGAAAAGGGAAGAGAGAAAGAAGGAAGGATAATAAATAGAAAAGAGATAAACAAAAAATTTACGAGGAAGTGTAGAAAGAAAGAAAGAAGGAAAGAAAGAAAAAGAAAAAAGGAAAGAAAGAAAGAGGGAAGGAAAGAAATAAAAGGGAAGAGAGAAAAAAGGAAGGATAATAAAAAGAAGAGTGATAAGCAAAAAGTTATCGAGGAAGAGTACAAAGAAAAAAGAAAGAAAGAAAGGAAAAAGAAAGAAAGAAAGAGGGAAGGAAAGAAAGAAAGAAAGGGCGTAGAGAAAGGAGGAAGGATAATAAAGAGAAGCGAGAGGAACAAAGAAAAATCGCGAGAAAGAAACGATGGAAAGAAAGAATGATTATTCAAAGAAAAGAGAACAAAGAAAAGTTTATAGAAAACTGACTAGAAAACTGAAAACAGAAAATAATCAAGGAGAAAAAGATAGAAAAGGACTTGATGCTAACAACTACAAAAAGTAAGAAATATGGGTTCAAATAGTTCAAACCATTTCAGATAAATTTGAAAATTTTAAGAATTCTTTGAAAATAAACAAGCAAACAAACAAACAAACAAACAAACAAATAAATAAATAAAAGAACAATATAAATCAAAAAGAATTTATTGGAAGACTAGAATGAAGAAAAAACTAATGTTAAATAGAAAAATGGACACAAAATAAGAAAAAAAAAAGTCAAAACGAAAGAAAAGTTCGAATATAGCTATAGGATAAAAAAAAGATTATAAACAAAATGAATGAAAACAAAATAAAAAACACTATGAATCAAAAAAACATAAAAATATGACTAAATGCATTTTATAAGGAGTGGAGGGAAAGAAAAATTTAAGGAAAGAATGAATTGGAAAAAAGAAAGAAAAACCATGAAGAAAAATGAAAAGGAGTAACGAAAAGCAAACCAGTCTAAAAAGAATGAATGCGTTTTAAAAGTAGGAAGTAGAAAGAAAGGAAAGAAGGAAGAACAGGATAGAAAGAAACGTGCATGAAGAAAAGTAGGAGAGAAGATTTATTGAGGAAAGAAGAAGAGATCGGAAAGGAAAGAACTGAAGGGAAAAGGAAGTGAGACGTGAAGACGTAAGGAAATGAAGATTAGGCATGTGACACGAAAAGAAAACAAATTGTGGCCGAAAGGGAGGAAAAAGAAAAGAAGGGACAAAAAGAAACAGAAAAAAAGGAAGGAAAAGCGTGAAAGATGCAAGAACAAAGGTGAGAGAAGAAAAAAAGAAAGAAAAGGCAAGCAAAAACAAGACCTGTATAAAAATGCAAAAAAAAAAGAAAAAAAAGAAAGCAAAGTAAAAAAGAATGTGAGAAGAAAAAAATCGGAGTAAAAAATAAAAGCAAGAACTAAAAGCAGATATAAAGAAACAAAAATGTAAGACAAAAAAAAATCAGAAAGAAAAGGAAAGGAAATAAGGAAAAATAAAGAAAGTGGGAGAAAGCAGAAAGAGAGAAAAGATAGAAAAATAAGAATATGACTAAAGAATAACAGTCACAAGACAGAAAGAAATGGTTAAACTCAAAGAATAAACGAAGATGACCTTATATATTATTTTTTAAAATCGAAAGTGAAAGTAGGAATGAGACAATAAAAAGATCAGACACAGATGTTGCGTTGATCGGCCCATTTATTGGTCACTGGCTTGCTTCGCTGCTCTCTTGTATCTGCGTTGATCCTGGATCAAGGGAGTGACAATGACATATCAGCACTTTTGCCGCAACAACGCTTCACTCGACAAAACAACCAACCAAGCAAATAGTTTCATTTAAATTAGGCATCAAAACCAGAGCCAAAAGCCTCTCACAATGAAATATAAATTAACAAAATGGAAGAGAAAGTTTTTTTTTTGAGCCATTGAAACTTTACCGGAGCTTATATTTCGGATAACTTTGGTTATTGTTTCGTTTATCTCGCTTAGAATGGGGGAAAAAAAAACAAAAAACAAGCAAACAAACAATCAATGAAACAAACAAAGACCCCCCTCACAAAAAAAAGCGAATCCCCCCCCCCCAAAAAAAAAACCCAGAATTTTGGTTTCCAAAGACATCGATTCCATGACTGCACCATTTTCTTTAACATCCCAAAAAGCTTATTCAGATTTGTTGGTTCCAATCTTGTTGGAAATAAATGCGCGAAACATTTTCTGCTCCCCAATTTGTTGAACGAGTTGAAATGGCAGTTATATCTGAATGTTTTGACGGTAAACGGGTGGTACCTAAATGCAAATCTATTATCACAAGTAAATCCATGCGGACGGGGCACCAGGGCAATAAGCTTGTCAGAGCAGAAGCCGTAAAAATGTTTTTTAGAAAAGACAGAGAGAAGCCACATCCCGTCGGTGAGAAAGTGATGAAGTCGAGCTGCGAAATCGGGATCATTTACGTTGCAGATTCTCCTTTGTATTTTGTCGAGAACCCGGAGATAAATAGAAAGGAGCACCCAACCGAATATGTAAATTTTCTAAGCGCAGCTTAAATGTGCCACAAAATCGAAAGTATGGGACACCAAGTGAGGATCGAACTCACTGCTCAATTGTAATGATGCTAGCGAGACCAGCATGCTAAACATTACATCATGATTTTCTAAGCGTAGCTTAGATGTGGCACAATGCCTAAAGTAAGGGACGCCCAGTGAGAATCGAACTCACTACTCAATTGTAATGATTCTAGTGAGACAAGCTTGCTAACCCTTACACCACCTCTAGGTGCCCACACCCAACCGAATATGACAACCATACTCAATGCACGGAAAAATGGTAGATTTATAAAGATGGATTCTGATGAGAAAAACTTCCTGGTCTGACACAGTGATCAAAACTTATTTGCAGCAGATGTCGCTATTGATGTGACGTAGTCATTCCATTTGAGGTCAGCTGAGAGAGTGAGATCGAGGAGGCGCAATGTGTTGCTTTCTGAGAGAAGAGCGTCATCCATACTGATGGAAGGTAGGAAAGTTTCTCTATGGTGGTTTATGCAGAGCAGCTTTGTTTTGGAAGCATTAAAATTTACAACTCAAAGAACAAACGAAGATGACCGTATATATTATTTTTTTAAATCTAAAGTGAATGTAGGAATGAGACAATAAAAAGACCAAAGATGTTGCGTTGATCGGTCCATTTATTGGTCACTGGTTTGCTTCTATCACAGATTGCCGGTCCTTTCCATGACCAGCAGCGTGGTTTATTTTGTCAGTTTTGGCAGATTTCCTATTGACACAGGAGAAAATAGGGGTGTCATCTGCATAAATGCCTACTTGGGAACTGATTATATCAGGAAGTTCATTGATGAAGATCAGGAAAAGCGTAGGACCGAGGATAGAGCTTTGGTAAAAAAAAAAAAAAAAAAAATTCCCAATAGTTTAAGGTTTAATAGTCACTCAAATGATGTGTGTTGTGGTGCAGTGGATATCGGCTTGGAACGAGAAATCGGGTAGCCGAGTTCGAATTCTAGTTGAATTCATTGCATTCACTTACGCGCAAATACTCTTGGGAAAGGTATTAACCCGTCTCTTCTCTACAGTTATGGATTAAATAACAGGACAGATTGAGTTCTATAGCCTTGGCTGGCAACCAGCCTACCGCAGAAAGTAATGACAACCAACTGCTAGATAATCTTCTGCCCAGTCATTCATGTCTCTTTCGAGACATGAACGCCCAAGTGTGTATCACGTATGGCACTTAACTAACTGAGCCTCTCGGAGGGGACATCACTTTATTGTGGCGACTTTGATTTTTGAAGCATTGAATGTAATCAGCCAGTTTTTCTAACCTTTTTCTTTTTTATAATCGTTTCACCCCGAGCAAGGCATTTCACTGCCACTATTGCGCAGGGGGCTACATAGAGGGGAAAGTGGTGAGAAAGGATGGTTAGATATAGGAAATGTTAGAAGGAGGGTGATAGACGGGTAAGGATACCGAAAATGAGGGTTGGGTAAATGGTGAGAGTGTTGGGAGAATAGATGCAAGTTAGTGTGATAGGAGGTGTCTATTCACCTTACATTTAAACTCCTGGAGCCCTACTGGCTAGTTCTTGTTAGAACGGAAGACAGATCAGCTGCTAATATTTGATCATTAAGAGTTTCAGAGGTGCACCGGTATATAGTCGTCTCATCGACATACATGTTTACAAATGATCTGAGAATATTCTTATGCAGGGCGTTTATGCAAATCATAAAGAAGATTGATCTGAGAAGTGACCCCTGTGGACTGGCTATTTTTAACTACCTCCAGAGACTTACCTGTTGAAAAATATTTTATAATCGAGAAGATAACTTGAGTAGCAACTATCTGAGCCACATCTTGTTAAATGTCTTCTTGATATCTAATGCTATGATCCTTGAGATATGTTTGTTGTCAAGAAACTCACTAATTCTGTGAGTGGTGATAGTTAGAACATCAGTGGTGGATCGAAACCCGTACTGCTCATCGCAGAAGTTGTTCTCTAGCAGCTCGACGACCTTTTTGTTGATTATAACCTCAAAGAGTTTGCTGATGATACTGAGGAGACTGATAAGTCTATACTAGGTGAAGGAATATCGCACGCCCGCATTCTTGAAAACCAAGCATCGCTTGACACTTTGCACTGGCTTGAGATGCACATAACTGGTATGCCTGTATCAGAATTCGTTAAATACTTACTTAATAATATATTAAATACCGATAGAATGCCTATCGAAGATTGATGCTCTTCTCATAAAATCGATTCTATGAGGGCCTATACATCGTGCCTTTATGTTGGACTAAACTCAACAGAGGACATTTTTTAAGACGATTTGTTAAAGAATAATTGTTTAGAAGCTACTGACACACTATTTATAATGCAGAGAGTTCGAATATAATTTCTGAGCTTATGCCACACTATGCTAATCTTAATAAATAACTATTATACTTAAACGCATACATACAATAGTATATGGAGCATTTTTTAAGAATAGTGTTTCTTTGGATATGGTATCCATACATACCTATCATATATATATATATATATATATATATATATATATATATATCCGCAGACAGATCTGTTTCGCTGTATCACAGCTCATCAGTACGGTTAGACATCCGATTGCTTTTTACCCAGGATTGAAACCCAACAGAATTGGCGTCAGTCGGTGATTCTACCTCTGAGCTATGGGGGCTTGGTAGAAGGAGGCAGACTTTTAGCGTGTGATGTATCACACGCCAGTAGTTAGAGTGCTTTAATTTATTACTGAATGAGCGATGCGTAGATGCTAGAGTAACTACTGTTTTTTCAAAGTCTACCATTCTTCCAAAGTGCTCAGTTAGGGTGCGCGAGCGTAAATGGTACGATGGGTAAATAATCGCCATTTTATATTTTTAATTTCGTGCGTGCGCGTAGTTTGGTTTTGATTTTATTGTTTGCACAGTATAGTGGGGTCAGTTGGGCACCGTGTCCGGAAAGGAGAGTACCATGACGCAATTCACTCCGCCAGAAATTTGGAAACGACATGATATACTGCTTGGCATTCACACCGGAAGCTCTTTGGTATTTCAAGATATTTCTGTTTAATTTTATAAAATATATCTGCTAAAATGAAATGTCAGTGTTATCTTCATTTTTGTGTAATTTAGACGACAATTTATCTATCGCATCTTTTATATAAATATAAACTCAAGCATATGAACTCACATATACATATGAAATATGCAAGTACGTACAAACAGGCGAGATTTTGTCTTTCTTTCTAAATTTTTATTTATTTTGAACATTGTCGAATATCGGTTCGGTTAACATGTTTTTAATTAGTAAATGTGTTCCGATAAAGCTAAGAGAGACAGATATGAATATTACATAGACAGAGATGAACATAGATAGATAGATAGATAGATAGATAGATAGATAGATAAGGAGAGAGAGAAAGTGATGTGCGAACTAACAATGAAAGAAAGATATGAACAGATGAAAATAGATAGAGAGGTAGATACAAATAGATTAAGAAAGATACATAAATATGAACATAGATAGATAGATAGATAGATAGATAGATAGATAGATAGATAGATAGATAGATAGATAGATAGGGAGAGAGAGAGAGAAAGAGAGAGATACGAACTAAGATCGTAAGAAAGATATTAGCAAAGATAGATAGATAGATAGATAGATAGATAGGGAGAGAGAGAGAGAGAGAGAGAGAGAGAGAGAGAGAGTGAGAGATACGAACTAAGATCGTAAGAAAGATATTAGCATAGATAGATAGATAGATAGATAGATAGATAGATAGATAGATACGAACTAAGATCGTAGGAATGATAATAGCAAACAGCGATAGATAGATAGATAGATAGATAGATAGATAGATAGATAGATAGATAGATAGATGTGAACCGACTAACAAAGACATGTATGACAAAATTTAGATAAAATGGAAAATAAATGAAAAAAATTATAAAAATTTTAATTTTATTTTTCTGTTTATTTAAAATTCTTGCTTTTATTTTTCCTTCTCTTTTTGGCTTATTTTGTCGTTCGATTGTCGCCTAACAATCAAACGATATCTTTGACGTAAACAGTTAATTAAAAAACTGGTAAACAGTCCCAGACACTGGCTTTTAGGCTCAAGAAAATATATGATAAAAACTATAAATAAATAAATAATATATAAAAATACTGTTTCCGCGTCTAAAAAATAAAAATAAATCCAAAAAACTATTCATCTATCTGTTTATCTATCTTCTCATCTACGTCAATCCGTTCGTATCTGTGTTCTTAATTAAAATATTTTTAATCAATGGTCCGAAAGAAATTATTTTCTTCTACATCCATATTTACTTGGAGTGAGACTAGCACAGAGCGATCATTAGCAATCTAATCACACAGGCCATTGGTTATACGTGTTTGAATATATATATACCTCTTTTTTTTTTTTTTTTTTTTGCTTTTAAATAAGGGAATTAATATCTACCGACTTAGAGTTTGAAAGTCTTATCAAAGAAAACGTGCTCATCGATTAGAATTGAACAAGTATTTTCTTTTTACTCCGAGAAAACATATTAAAGCCAAGCCCGCTTTACCTATAAGCTACGCGAAGCCATTACTGCCATGTTGTTATTTTAAAAAAATACAATAAAAATGTCCTCAATCGTTGGGGAAAAGGGCTATGTCTAAAAAAAAAGGTTTATAGTACTGAGAGGCAATGTAGTATTCAAAATTCATTAATTACTTAATAATTGGTATGTTTACGTTACGTGTGCGAAACTGTTGTTAGCAGAACAGGTTTTAGGTTTTAGAAGAGACAGCGTAGAGACAAATTTTACTAAGGGCTATCAAGGACAAGAAACTGTACATAATCATAATCACCTACGTCCTGAATGTACACGGCACCAAGAAAAAGGATTTATTATTTATATTAATAGGAGTATATAATGAAAGCTTTAAAACTAATCCATGGTCCTGGAGCTCAGACTCTTTGGACGTTGGCACGAAAGACCAAAATGCAATAGTTGCTTCCAGTTAAAGCGAAACCGTAGACAGAAAGCAAAAAGAATGGATGTAAGTCAAATTTTGATTTCCTGGTATCGATATTAAATATTTTTTTCGTCGTAAACTGAATTTTGAAGGCTAAATAAGTCCTCTGAGTAAATGGTATCATGGTTGAGACTAAGAACTACAATTATACCTACTTAGAGCCAAACACGAAGCAAAAACTAAAATAAAAGGGCTGAAAAAAATACAGACATACAGGCAGATAAACAGACACAACACAAACATCTTACCTATATATATATATATATATATATATTATCGATTTTCAGCACTATTGTAAGAACTGCAACCTTGAAACTTTTGAATATCGTTTTTTATGTCTTTGTCTATGAGTGTATCAAATTTGATTAAAATCCGATCACTCCTTCTATAACCCAACTTTTTCGATTATCGATGTTCGATATTTATCGGGGTACCTCGACACAAAACCTAGCTAAGAAGACTCGCAGACGTTTATAGTACAACTATGTACATTTTCAAGAAAATCGGTTCAGCCTTTTCGGAGTTTATAGGTAACGGACGCACACACACAGACACACACACACACACACACACACACACACACACACACACACACACACACACACACACACACACACACAGTTCCATTTATAAATAAGTTTGGATAAACTGCAGAGGTTTTGTATTCATTAATTTTAATGATTGACTTTTCCACGTTGCAAACATATCTGTTGTGGATCTTTGTCGCCAATTTGTTGTGGAGTTTTGGCGAAACTTCACTGCAACGTATATTGACCGGTTTGACCGGAAGTAAGACACGGAACACAGGAGTTAAGTTCGACGCAGTGTATTAGTATAACAAGAAACAAGATATTCAAAGGAAGTGTTACTAATAAGTAATATAGAAATGAGTATTATTACGCTGCTTATTGCCTGATTAGTAGCTATCGTCCACTGCTGTTAACTGCTTCCGTTAACTGCTCACCGGAAGTAACGCAGGTATAACATATAAAAAGAGAAAAAGTCCATTCCTCGTAGGAGGGCACATAACGATATCCCTCTCAGAAAAGGAAGAAATTCCATCATAAATTCACCAAAGTTAATTTTGGAAGAAACGTACGGGGAATATCGTCCAAGCTTTCGACATTCTTAAGTCATCATCATCAGGGTAGATAGAGACAATTGAGGGTTTAGTAAAATTTTGAAATGGTTTAACAACTATATTTTTATTATAAACTGTTAGACGTATACGCTGAAAGAATGTGGGATGCATTTTGGGATAGATTGTCATAGGGCTAATGGATTTTGTGACATAAGAGTGATATGACGTGTTTTTTTTTTTGTTTTTTTTTTCTGAGGGCGTATAAAAATTTAAAGATACAACTTCTTAGGTGATAACTTTCTTTATTTGTTGATGGTTGTTTTTATTGTATGGGTTTTGCTTCAAGGACCATAAGTCTATAAACAAGCACTCGTCACCCCCGCTATATATATATATATATATATATATATATATATATATATATTCTAAACATATTCTATTAAATATAAGAGACAATGAATGTCTATTATGTTTATGAGCCTCATGATTAAACATAATAGACATTCATTGTCTCTTATATTTAATAGAATATGTTTAGAAAATTACTTGCTGCCTCGATATACTATATATATATATATATATATATATATATATATATATGTATATTGTAAGAAAGTCATGGAACACGTAGGTTTTAAACCCACTCTTCAAGCATTTACTTTTATAAAAAGTGCGTAGAGCTTTATATTGTAATGGTTGTTATATATATATATATATATATATATGTGTGTGTGTGTGTGTGTGTGTGTGTGTGTGTGTGTGTGTGTGTGTGTGTGTGTGTGTGTAGAATTATCGCTATACTCGTTTCGAAAAACACTCCGCGGAAGGAAAAATGATAATAAAAAAAGAACGAGCTAAGCAGTGGAACATCAGTCAAAGTACGGCTAACCTTCCCTGAAGATCCAGTTAGGTGAAACCTTGGTAGGTTGGTTGGCTCTCTAGGTTAGTTATTTACTATATATATATATATATATATATATAGTCATCCGCAGACAGGTCAGTTTCGCTGTATCATAGCTCATCAGTACGGTTAGACATCCGATTACTTTTACCCAGGATAGAAATCCGACCGAATTGACATCAGTCGGCGATTCTATCCCTGAGCTATGAGCGCTCGGTAGAAGAAGGCAGACTTTTAGTGTGTGATATACCATGTAAACATACGCCAGTAGCTAAGAGTGTTCTAATTCATTACTGAATGACTGATGTGTTGTACATTTAGGTATAAATTGTTTAAGGCAAATACGATTAAAAACGTTTGAAATTTTGAGTCGGTCAATTTTAATGATCATATATTCCAAATTACGAATAATCCTTCTCAGACAAGAAGGAACTTCCATCAGGAATTATCCGAAGTCCATTTCGGAAGAAAAGCACAAGAAATATGGTCCAAGCTTTCGACTCTCTTAATTCATCATCAGAGTAAGTAGATATAACTGGTGAGTGTTGTCAAATTTTGAAATTTTGTAACAACAATATTTTTACAAATAAGTTTATAGAAGTACGTGATCCACGCAATTTATCTCATATTTCCGACAGCTTATGTAAAAAATAAGAATAGAATTCCCCAAAATAATAATTACAAATTGTTAAAAATTATCAACTGTAATAACAATTACTCACTCTCGTTCATTGAACACGAGTGGGTCCGAGTCGGCACGCATATATATATATATATATATATAATTGTGTATTTGAAAAAAAAAAGCAATCCCTCTTTTATGCAAGATTCACGACTGATAAGGTATTGCGTTTATGTTTCTTATTTAATTTTTCTTGTGTTCTTTTCTGGACGTAAAATGTGTGTGTGTGTGTGTGTGTGTGTGTGTGTGTGTGTGTGTGTGTGTGTGAATGGGGGTCCAATGCAGATCCAATATGGATTGGAATCCGGCAGAATGATAGGCTAGACACCAACTAGGAAACGTTTATGAATCTATCATATTTCGCTTTTATTACAGTTTCAACAGAGAATGAAATATAGAGAAAAAATAAATATTACTATTTTTTTTTCGGTGTTCGTTTATTTATTTATTTATTTATTTGATTGGTTATGCAGACTACACGTGCGTTTGACTGTTAAGCAGCAACTGCATGCATAATTTATGTGTGTATATGTATCAAAGTTCAAATTTTTCTATGTCGGAACTGGATCATAATGTATTTTCATATCTGTGTGCATGTAGTAGTAGGCCTTATTTATGTTTGATGTTTCTGCGGACGTTGATCTGGGGACATTTTTTCGAAACTATTTTTTTTCGTAAACACCGGTTGTGCTAGTGGTAGATGAATATAAGTTAGATTCTTCAAGGATAGATTTAATGAAGGATGTTGAGGTAATATAGTGTTTTTTGGTATGTGTTTTGTTTTAATCATCTCACTTCAAGCAAGGCATTCTACTGCCACTGTTGCGCAGGGGGTTACATAAGGGAAAGTGATGAGAAAGAGGGGTTAGTTATAGGAAATGTCAGGAGGAGGGTAACAGACGGATGAGAATACCGAAGATGGGAGTGGAGTAGATAAAAAAAGAGCTTGAGAGAATGGATGCAAGTTAGTGTGTTAGGAGGTGTCTATTGATCTTACATTTAAATTCCTAGAGATTGTAGCTGTCGGGGAAGCAAGTATATTGAAGGGAATTCCACAGGTGGGAAGTGTGTGAAAATAAGCTGTTATAGTAGAAATTGCGGTTACACTTTATCGGTTTCATTATAAAAGGGTGGGACATAGTTGCTAATCTAGTAGCTCGTGTAAATTCATACCTAGAGGGCACCAGTGATCTAAGTTCATTGGAGCAGAAGCCGTGAAAGTATTTATAGAAGAGGCACAGGAAAGCCACGTCACGCCGGTGAGAGAGCGACTGCAGCTGAGCTGCTAAATCGGTATCGATCACATTGCAGATTCTCCGCTGGATTTTGTCAAGAACCCCGAGGTGAACAGCAGGGGCACCCGAGTTTATAAAGTATTTATCAGTATTCTCTCGTAGTATTTTCGACGTAATATCAGTTACAAATCGGGATTTCCGTTCAGCTGTTAATCATTTGAATTATACATTGACTTTGTGCTTACAGAAATTAGATTTGAACTAATTTCAATCTACTAATTACATTGTTCGGAATGTTGTTCAAATCTTTATTGCCGTATTCGCAGTGTTTCGGCCATTGTACATTCTGGCTTTCTTCAGCTGATTTGAATTTCGTACGGAATCATTTATTTCGGTCACTAGAGTATATTGTTCTTGTTCCATGAGCCATGTAACTGCCGGACTGCTTAGTTATCTCCCTTTAACATAACTCTCTAAGTTATTTGGTCATCACTGCTGTTGCCAGATATTGAATTCACAACTCTTATGTCAAGTCACTGGGCCATGTGTCCTTTAGTTGTAACACCCTTCGATAACGCCCTTCCAATTGCGAACGTTATTAAATCGAGTGTTGCCTTTAGTCGACCCAATTGGAAAATACATGTCTGAATACAACATCTGATTTTGAGAAATAACCACGTTATAAACAATGCCTTTCCAATCTTATCATTTCAAAATTTTCTATTGCTTTTATACACATGACACGTATATGACCAATAAGAACTAATCCCAAATCACAACTTACTGTCTCTTTGTTATTTTTTTTTATTATATTTTTTTAATTTTTCTCTCGGTCTCTAAAAAAGTTTTGATAATATTTAATACGTGTTAGATTGAGATACGTTTCCTATTTGTTCATTTTCTTTAATTCTATCATCTGTTCGGATTCCGATCTATAAAAATGTCCCATAATCAACTTATATATATATATATATATATATATATATATATATATATATATATATATATCCGAGTGAATACAGAACGAAGAAAGAGTTTTTACAACGTCCAAAACATTAATTTAAAAACAGTGCTCGATATATAATATATAGAGCTGTGAATATTTATTATAAATTATATTTTAGAACATGTACATAATTTTTTTATATATCCACTACAAATAGTACATTTGTTTCGATATTGAAACTTCAGTATCTCATCAGGCGGTGTGGATAGGAATGGAAAGCCTCTTTTCTTATATTTGGTCAGTTGTGTGTGGGATGTTGGTGGGGGTTAATGATAAGGGAACAAGTCTCGTGGATTGACTGTTAGAATTTTGAAGAAAGTGATGTGGGTAGTTAATATGGTTGATTAATGAGAGCCTTTGATTTCTAGACAGATTTAACATTAGCAGTTAGAATGTAAGTTTTTATTATCTTGTGACTAGATTATATCCTTTGGATTTCTTAGAAGAGCCGGTAATGGGTGGGCTGCTTATTTTGTACAGAATATTTTTTGTATTTAAGCAGAGTCTTTATAATTAATGTAAATTTGCATATTTAATCTTAATTTTGGATTTAGGAAATAGATTTTTCCTATTAAATTTTAAATTTTGATTAGATCACAGTTTGGAAAACGATTTTTTCTATTAAATTTTTAATTTTTAATTTATTTTCTTATACTTGGTTAGTTGTATATATATATATATATATATATATATATATATATATATATGTGTGTGTGTGTGTGTGTGTGTGTGTGTGTGTGTGTGTGTGTGTAATAACAGTGTCATAAAAACACATTCATTGACCCATAATTTACAAGAACCCTTGAGAAAATTTTTGGTGGAAAATATATTTTAATATTATTTAAATCACAATATTACAGACACCTCACTATAAACATTTTTTTCGACCCTCAACCTTACATTTTGAACAGTGGGAATGGAGTTTTTAAAGTTTTTTTAAAAAAAGTAGACAGGCGCTCACGCGATGCCCAGCCGCACGCATCACGTGATTGCTTTAATGAACACTACATTTATTTGAAAGAAAATGGAAATAAAAATGACAACTATCTATAATATCAGAAAAAGTCATAATGAGAAAAGAGGGCTTAAAAATGTTATCACTGACTGGATATATTAAATGCAAGAACACATAAGCAACGATGAAGTTTTAGAGAACAATTGAAAGAAAATGAACTCTTATTCGTAGATCAGAAAGAGACAGTTGAAATTTCTAAGATACATCATGAGGAAGGAGGGCTTGAAAAATTTGACATTCACAAGACATATTAAAGGCAAGAGAGACAAAGAAATAAGCACATATTCCACCTAATAAGCTTGTGTAAGTGGTTGACAGAACACACACACACACACACACACACACACACACACACGGAGAGAGAGAGAGAGAGATAGATAGATAGATAGATAGATAGATAGATAGATAGATAGATAGAGAGAAAAGACCAATTTTAGAAAAAAAATTAAAAAAGTAATAAAGACAAAACTTTTCCACTTGGTCTCAACTCCAAATTTGGGATTGATTCTTATTGGAAATATATATATATATATATATATATATATGTGTGTGTGTGTGTGTGTGTGTGTGTGTGTGTGATGTCCCAGAAGTCGCGCACCATATACTAATATGTTATGATTATGATCCATAGAATTGATATTCATATGTATTTTTATAAAAATCTAGATGGTGAGCGACTTCTAGGACACCACACACACACACTCACACACACACACACATACATATATATATATATATATATATATATATATATATACCAACTTTCCCTGAAGATCCAATTTGGTGAAACCTTAGTAGGTTCGTTGGCTCTTTATGTTAGTTATTCACTTAGTTTGCTCTACCTGCGTATTGAGCGATTTTTGTTTTAGGTTACTTGTGTCGGTTTTTTTTCTTTGGGCTACGTACTTTGACTGATGTTCGGGTGCTTAGCTGGTTCTTTTTTATTACCATTTTTTTTTTTCGGAGAGTTTTTCGAAACGCGTATAACGACAAGTTTACATTTATATATATATATTGTGTATCGAGGCAGCAAATCATTTTCTAAACATATACTGTTAAATATACGAGACAATGAATGACTATTATGTTTAATCATGAACCGTTCTAAACGTCGTATTTTGGCCTTAATTTCAGTTGAAAATAAAGACAAAAATTCTACAACATTTGGATAATTTTTTATTAATTTGGTTCTAAGCTTTCGGCTCACATGAGCCATCTTCAGAGAGGTTATTATTAGCGGTGTTTTATGTCAAAACAAAATAAAATTATCGGTGATGGTGGATGTTATTGTACTGCCGTCTTTATAACCTCTCTGAATATGGCTCATGTGAGCCGAAAGCTTAGAACCAAATTAATCAAAAAATATCCAAACGTTGGAGAATTTTTGTCTTTATTTTCAACTGAAATTAAAGCCAAAATACGACGTTTAGAACGGCTCATGATTAAACATAATAGTCATTCATTGTCTCGTATATTTAACAGTATATGTTTAGAAAATTATTTGCTGCCTCGATACAATATATATATATATATATATATATGTAAAGTTGTCGTTATACTCGTTTTGAAAAACCCTCCGAGTATTTACGTGGAAGGAAAAAATGGCAATTAAAAAAGAATTAGCTAAGCACTTGAACATCAGTCAAAGTACGTAGCCCAAAGAAAAAAAACCGAGACGAGTAACCTAAAATAAAAAGCGCTCAATACGCAGGTAGAGCAAACTAAGTAAATAACTAACCGAGAGAGCCAACAAACTTACCAGGGTTTCACCAAATTGGATCTTCAGGGAAGGTTGGCTATATATATATATATAGGAAAGAATATTAAAAAGTTTTGAATTTAAAAATGTATTTGTTTATTTTTATTATTCTATTTTATATTTCAGACTTGTTTCTGATGAAGGGCCGAGAGCGGTCTGAAATATCAAATAGAATAATAAAATAAACAAATACTGTCCAAAAATACATTTTTAAATTCAAAACTTTTTAATATTCTTTCCTATACATATTAAGACAGTATACGTGGATCATCACTATGTTTTATATATATATATATATATATATATATATATCCTCTCTATTAAAATAGAGACCGTTGTATATATATATATATCCTCTCTTTTTAAATAGAGACCGTTGTATATATATATATATTTCGATTCTTATGAATATATACACATATGAATTCAACAGCGTGTGAAAATCTGTTGTTCGCTCTTCTATGGACGACTACCCACGTAAATAAAACATACAGAAATACAAGAAACGAAAATCAGCGACAATCCGAAAAAAAATGATACTTTATTTAAATTAAAAATAAAAAAAACGTCTAAAATGGAAATCTTTTCTCCGCTAAAGAATAACCCCGTGAAACATCACTGAGACGAAAATAACGCAGAGCACAAAAAAGCAACAATAATGAATAATAATGGTACGAAAATAGCGATTTCCAATCAAATAATTAATTCTTGTTGATTACTTAATTAAAGATTGTTTAGTTCTGCATTAATTAATGGGGAGAAAAGTTAATTAGTGGAAACCCAATCAGTCGCGTGAGTAATCAAGATATCTGTCCGTCAGTGAAAAAAAAATCTTTTTCAGTCTCTGCGCTACTAACCAAGATAGTGTGGATATTTATAAAAGTGAATTTTACATGTACGTGAAATAAATTGAGTGCAGTTGAATGACGAGTTGACGTTTATTTTATTCAAACAGCTTTGATTTTACAAGCATAATTGATGTATAAGTAACAGTGAAACATTAACACAAATTGTAGATTTCGGTAATGTCTTTAGATCCAAAGCTGGGCTTAAAAAGCATTTAATTATTTTTCAAAAACATAAAAATGACATTACAATCAAAACATGAGGATAAAAAAACAACATCGAAAAAGAAATAACCTCATTAAAAATGGCAAGTGAAATGGCTGAAAGCGCTTGAAAAGTCAAACATTATCGAACATTTTTACACTCCTTATTTCCACCAAACAGGAAACGTAAGAATACTGGGAAAAATAATTAAAATCTTCTTTATCGGTTCTTTTTAACGAACCATATTTAAAAGAAAGATTGCTGCCCCCACCCACACACACACTACCGGCCATAATTATTAGGCCTCCCCAGTGTTTAAAAAAATGATGTATTTCATACTATTTTTTAGTATTTATTACCAAGTGATAATAATTGTAAATGAAAATAGAATGGTTCTTTTTTAATACAGCACGATAGCATGTGCATAAAACGAATTTCTGAACATTTAATAATTACCTATATTGCAGTTTCATCAATGAAAGAATGAAGAAAATTTAGGGTGAGTTCATCTTTGCTTCCTTGCCTTGTAAAATCTTTGCAAAGTAATAATAACAAAAGAACCATCCTATTTTCATCTACAATTATCCTTTTGGCAATAGCATGAAAATATATCATTCTTTAAAAAAAATGAGGTTGCCTAATAATTATGGCCGATAGGATATATATATATATATATATATACTGCGATTGATAAATTGTCTAAATTACGCACTGACAAAATAATATTTTGACAGATATATTTACCAAAATTACGCAGAAATATCTTGAAATAGTAAAGAGTAAATTTATTCAGTAAAATCGCCATTGGCTTCAACAATGGTCTCCAGATGACTTTGGAATCTCTTGTAATTCTTCTGGCTGGTCTCCTTGTTTAATTTGGTGAATGCAGCCATAATCCTTCCCGTCAGTTTATCTTTGGTGTTAGAAGGAGTTTTGTTGGTCTTTCACTCAACTGCGACCCACACAATAATCAAGGGAGGTTTCAGACTGAGAAGTTAATTGGCCAGATGTTAGGGGGTGATGTGGTCGCAAAAATTTTCTGACAGCCATGACTTTATTCCCCTGCTTGTGTAGCATGGTGCAGAGTTTGGTTTCTACACTTAAGGTCTTCCAGCAGTTACCCTCTTGACCCACCACTACCTTCTCAAGGCACTTGATGTAGGTCTTCGTGCTGAGTCTGAGGCCCCGTGGGAAGATGAATAGAAGCATGACGGCGACATCACGCCAAACATTTTCGTATTCACCGTTAAACTCATTGACCTCTTTCTAAATCCTCGGGAGTGTCCACAGATTGACGACCAGATACCCTGAAATGTCCGTATTGGAGCTTCCGTATAGCGTAACGTTTAGAAATTTTTGACAGTGTGAATTACGTCATTGCGCTCTTTTACTTACAGACGGTGCCCAACTGACCTCACTAAACCGTGCAGTCGTCGATAAAATCTAAAACAAGCAACGAGCATTCACGAAAATAAAAAATATAAAATCCTATCGCATCATATATATATATATGTGTGTGTGTGTGTGTGTGTGTGTGTGTGTGCGCGCACACATACACACACACACACACACACACACACACACACACACACACACACATATATATATATATATATATATATATATGGGGTGTGAGGGGTAAATTATCACCATTTTATATTTTTAATTTCTTGTCGCGTGATAATCAACAAATATTAATTAAAGTATATATTCATGAAGAAAAAAGCTTTATTAAACGAATTACAACCAATTTCATTTTTTTTTCTCATACCGGAATAAAAAAATATTAATTAAACATTAAAAACTAGAGATGTGCAAAAGTAAGATACCGGTTTGTCTACACCGGCTTGTTTGTTACTTGCAGAATATTGACCATGTCTAAGGTTTATCCTGCCATCGTTTCTGCATTTGAAACATTGTATCTGATTTTGCTGGCTTCTTCAGAATCTTTGCCGTTACAGTAGACGAATGATTAGCATTTCTTCAACGACTTAAAATTCAATTCTGAATTTGTTGGCTTCCTTTATTATTGAATAATGTTTTGTTTTTTTATTCCTTTCATGTTTTTTGACAAAGATCACCATCCAGTCTTCTGTAATTTCCAGGTATATTTGAAGATCTATTGTGGTTTTTTAAGACAGTTCTAGTTGAATTAATCTTCTGTCCATTTCTCTTCTGGGCACATGCAGACGATCACCATCAGCCTTAGTAGGATGATGCATGAGGTGGGAAGTGAGAAATTTTCTCGTTTTGACATCCATTCGCTTCATGTCAGCTATGGCGCCGTTAAAAATCTTGAAACTGTATTGCAGCTCAGGGGCATCCAGAGTGTTTATTACTTATATTCGGTTTTGTGAATTCAATTCGGTATATATCAGCAGACAGGCACACCTGTAGTATACCTTTCTTACTTTCTTACCAAGCCACACACCCCGAATTTTTGGCTGGCTCCTCAGTTACCCCACCCCGCCAACGAACTTTTATAAACTTAAAAAATTTATGAAATTCATCAGTCTCTGATTTTGATAAGATTTGATCTTCAGCACTTTTTCCTCTTCGTTTTCTTTTTCATTTAGCTTTTTTATTAAGAATACATAGAGATACCAGTTTTTTGTTTTTTTTAATCTTCTCACCCAAAGCAAGGCATTCTACTGCCACTGTTGCGCAGGGGGTTACATCGGGGAAAGTGATGAGGAAGAGGGGTTAGTTATAGGAAATGTCAGGAGGAGGAGGGTAATATACGGATGAGGATACAGAGGATAGAGGCGGAGTAGATGAAAAGCTTGAAAGAATGGATGTGAATTAGTGTGATAGGAGATGTCTATTGATCTTACATTTAAATTCCTGGAGATTATAGCCGTCGAGGAAGCAAGTATATGGAAGGGAATTCCACATGTGGAAAGTGCATGAAAAGAAGCTGTTTTTTTTTTTTTGTTTTGTTTTTTTAATCATATCACTCCGAGCAAAGCAGTAATGCCATTGATGTGCAAGGGGCTACATAAGAGTGAAGAGATTGGAAAAGAGAAAACCGGAAACCGCATCCTAAACAGGAAACAAGGGATGAGCCTCTTCACCTGTTCAACAGATTTGGGTGGAGCGCGAACCGGGCGATAGTTTAGTCTATCTACTCCAATTAAAGTAGAAATTGCGGTTACACTTTATCGGTTTCACTGTAAAAGGGCAGGACCTAGTTGCTAATCTAGTAGCTCGTGTAAATTCATATCTAAGAAGGAACCAGTGATCTAAGTTCATTGGAGTTTGAAAGAAAAACAAACAAAATAAAACAACTAGGTAGATAAAAAACAAACATGTTGTTAGAGAGAGAAAGAGACTTAATATATTTATATTTTTTCATATCTGAAGGAAGATTTTAATTAGAAATAATGTCACCCAACTTGATATGTATATACATAGGCAGTCAGTGATTTGGGGCCGAGTGAAAGAATTGTTCAGTAATTACTCTGCTTGACTTGCTCCCTTCTCCATCCTCAGAAAAATCTCGGCCTTTAAGTGCCCCCACGCACTTTCAGAGTTCCATAATCGCTATTGTGTATACTGACGTGACCGTCGCTATAATAACAATATAATAATATTTTATTTCATGTAGATTCTTGTGATGATGGTCACAATATAGAAAAAAAAAAAAATAGAAAAAATGTTGGTGTGGCTTTCTACAAATGCTATATATGAATAATTTTTGCCAAAAAATAAAAATGACAAAATAATTGGAAAAATATAAATACAAAAAAAAAAAAAAGAAAATTGAAAACATTTTATAAATAAATAAATAAACAAATGAATAAAACGTTTTTATATATTTATTGTGTTTTGTCATTCTTTTATTGTCATTAATTCAATTTTGAAAATTTTAATCACTTGGTAAAACATTGAACTTAATCAGTGTCTGCTCTTAAATGAATTGTCTCCCTTTAGCTTGACTACACTTGATGACGTCATATTTGAGTAGAGAGGCTTTCTTCTTATTATAGCGAAAGCTCATGATACTGTGATCCAGGGCCGTGGCTGATGCTAAAAAAAACACCGGGCACAGAGAAAATTTATTAGTTGACAATGTGATGACGTCATCAGTGTCATCCATTTCTAGAAACTGTGATTTTTGCGGATTTTTTCGGCTATTCCAATGGAAATTAGGCACAGAGCGTGAACGAAAGCAGGTTCCCTGTTTAGGACGTGGTTTCCGGCTTTCTCTTTTCCAATCTTCTCACTTTGTTTTCCTGTTTTGTTTTGTTTTTTTTTTGTTTTTTTTTCAATTGGAGTAGATAGATCTATCTATCGCCCCGTTCACACTCCACCCATGTCTATTGAACAGGTTAAGAGGCTCATTCCTTGTTCCCTGTTTAGGATATGTTTTCCGACTTTCTCTTTTCCGATCTTTTCACTATACGTAGCCCCCTGCACATCAGTGGCCTTACCGCCTTGCTCGGGGTGATACGATTAAAAAAAATCGTTTTCGGACTTTCTGAGTATAACCAGTCTATTCTCCCAAAATTAATAAATAAACAAACAGATTTTTACTGCGTTCATTCGGATGTTTTCTTCGTTTTTTCTTTCTTTCTTCTTTCTTTCTTTCTTTCTTTCTTTCTTTGTGAATTGTTTAGTTTGATTTCTGACGAAGACATTTTTCCTTACCCGGATTTTCACTATGATTGCACGGATCGGCCCGGACCCGTGCCCGGTGTGCCCGGTAGTCAGATACGGCCATGCTGTGATCCATCTCTTTTGTCGACTCCTAGTTATTTCAAGTCTTCTTGTTCCAGTTGTCGTCTATTATTTGCGACTAGATCGACTGTGTATGTTTATCTAATATTCCATTTCAGAGAATATTACTTTTGCACGTTTATCTAATCCGAAGTCCATACCGATGTTATCACTGAAATATTTTACAGTAATGAGGAAAGCCTTTAACTTATTGTCGTCTTTGGTTAAGAGAATGATATCATCCATGTAGAATAGGCGATTAAACACTTTTGTATTTTGTATCCGTACTTATTACTGTTTAGTTCATGCGGAAAGGGGGATTAAGGACAGACAGAACAGAAGGGGTGACAGAGAGGCTCCTTGAAAGATTCCTCATCAGATATTCAAAGTGTCAATGAGATTAAGATTTGGTGTGGTTTTCAACAGTTCCAGGTTATATTTAAGAAAATTTGCCATCACCAAGAAGACTTTGTACATTTTCCAAAGCCTTAAGTATCAAAGAGTATGGCACAATATCGAAGGCTTTACAGTAATCTATCCAAGCGAATTGGGACGTGAAATCTGAGAGCCGAGTTCGAATTCTAGTTGTATTCATTACATTTACATACTCGCAAATACTCTTGGGAAATGTATTAATCCATCTCTTCTCTCCAGCTATGAGTTAAATAGCAGGAGAGATTGGGTTTTATAGCCTTGGTTGGCAACCAGTCTACGACAGGAAGCAATGGCAACCTACTGCGGGATAATCTTCTGCCCAGTCAGTCATGTCTCTTTCGAGTATCGCGTATGGAACTTAACTGACTGATCCAAGTTGTGCTGTGATTTCTAACTTTTTTCTTACAATTTTCCAGGCTAATTTTATTTATTATTATTATTAAAATTATTTTAATTATTATTATTATTATTATTATTATTATTATTATTATTATCACGAGGAGCTAAAATATTATGAACACCTTTCTGATTTCATCTCTTTCTCTTTCTATCTCTCCCTCGGTCTTTTCATTTCTTCTTCCCTCGTCCCCACCCTCTCTATCTATCTCTAACATTTCCACGTTTTGCTTCCTCTTTGAGCGGTTAAAGAATTTGCCAAAACCCATCAATTTATGATTTGATATCTTCGGTTTCATTTGAAGAATTTGCCCCGCAACCATTACCGAAGAACTTTCTAATAATATGCTGAATGCGTCGCTCGTCGGTGTGCTGCCCCGTTTTTTTGCGTGGTAAGAACTGCTTTTTTCAGGAAGCGATATCGCAACAGAAATTGGCATTGGTAAATTTAGATAGTTTCCTTAGTAGAACAAAAGTATAATCAAATTAAACGTAGAATAACTACATGTGTGTATGGTGATTTTCTAAGCGTATCTTCGATGTTGCACAGGGCCAAAATATTGGAAAGTATCAATTGGGTTCTATAGACAGATTTAATATGATTTTCCACAGTTCCATGGTACATTTAAGGAAATTTACCATCACCAATTTACAATTATATGCGCGAAAGTGAATGCAAGGAATTTAAATTCCACTTGAATTCCTTGCATTCACTTTCTCACAAATATCCTTGAGAAAGGTATTAATCAGTCTCTTCCCTCCATTTATAGGTTAAATAGCAGGACAGATTGGGTTCTATAGCCTTGGTTTGCAACCATTCTACCGCAGAAAGTAATGGCAACGTAATGTGTGTTGTGGTGCAGTGGATATTGGCTCGGAATGAGAAATTGGGGAGCTGAGTTCGAATTCCAGTTGAATTCGTTGCATTCACTTACGCGCAAATACCCTTGGGAAAGGTATTAAACCGTTTTTTCCCTCCAGTTATGAGTTAAATAACAGGACAGATTGGGTTCTATAGCCTTGGTTGGTAACCAGTCTACCTCTTAAAATAATGACAACCTACTGCGGGATAATCTTCTGCCTAGTCAGTCATGTCTCGAAAGAGACATGATCGCCCAAGCGTGTATCACGTATGACATTTAACTGACTGACTATCACTAATTGTACATTTCCAAAGCCCTTAAGTAGTTTAACTGTGCTAGCGAGACAAGATTACACCACATCGAAGTGCCCTTCATGTGTGTGCATCTGTATATGTACGCGTCCACGAACGTTCAAAAATACATTTGGGCACAAATGGCGGGTATATTTGGGACAATGGTCGGCGTTCAAATTCACTTAAGAAAAGGTCTTAAAGTAAAGTGTAAATGTTTATAAGATTTTTTTTATAGCCATTGCGCATGTGTGCATGCATGAGCATGCGCACGACTGTGCTACCGAGTGTAAATTTGTATATGCGTATCCGGTCTGGAGGCGGCCTTCAAAAGGATTTATCAACGACATCTGTTGCACTTTTGATATGAAAAAAGTAAGAAAGTAAAGCTGAACGTAAAAATAATTAAATGCTTTGTGAACCTTTCAATAGCATTCCGCAACTTATCGCTTTTTTCAATTTGTCATTTTTCCCATGACGTCTGTTTGTTCGCTAAAATTCAAATCGGAAATTCAAAAGAGCTTACCTAATTTTTAAAAAAAATTTTATCAGTGCTTTTTTGTTTTGTTTTGTTTTATTGTTTTATGAATTTCTTTTTGAGTTTTCATGATTCCCCTCTTCTTCGTTTCCAGGATTAATTTTGATTTTATCTTTTTTTTTCTTTGACTTATTTATTTTACCTTATCTGTTTTTTAGTTTTTTTATCTTCTCCTTGTTTCTTCATTTTGCTTAAAATTTCTTTCTTTCTTTCTTTCTCTCTTTTTACTTCCATTTTCTTTCTTTCGTTTTTTTTTATCTTGGAAGTTTCTTTTGTTCTTTCTGTCATTGATCTAATCTATCTTCCTTTCTTCTGTTTTTATTTTGTTTTGTTTATTTTCACTCCCCCTTCTCTCTCTCTCTCTCTCTCTCTCTCTATATATATATATATATATATATATATATATATATTTTCTTTCTCTTTCATCTCAGCTACGTTCATTTTGTTTCCCACAGATGCACAATGATTAATTTTTTTTTCTTTAGCTTTTATATAATTTATCCTCATACATTTATTTTCATCATAATTTTCTCTTTTCATTATTTTAACCCATTCTTTTGTCTCTTGCTTTCCTTTTGTTGTCTTTCTTTTGTTTTTCCACTTTAACTAAATATGTTTCTTCGTTTTCGTTCGTTCAAGTTTTATACTTTCTTTCTTTCTTTCTTTCTTTCTTTCTTTGTTTCGGTCCTTCTTTCTTTCTTTCGGTCTTTCTTTCTTTCTTTCAGTCCTTCTTTCTTTCTTTCTTTCTTTTACTCGTGCTTAATTCATCTATCTATCTGTTTTTTCTACCTTTATTTAGTTTTTTAACTCGCATCGTCTTCAAGCCGACCTAGTAACGTTTAGTCTCTATTTATCACAACGCTCTCTTTGTATCTGTTTTCTTTAAAATATTTGTCTTGATGTCTTTCATTCATTTTTTCTCTGTCTTTCTATATTTATTTTTTGCTTGTTTATTTGTTTCTTTCTTTCTTTCTTTCTTATTTGGCTTTCTACATTTCCCATTTTTGTTTGATTGTTTCTTTCGTTCTTTCTTTTACATTTTATATCCTATATTCTTTCTTTCTTTCTTTCTTTCTTTCTTATCTGGCTCTCTACATTTTCTATTCTTTGTTTGATTGTTTCTTTCTTTCTTTTACACTTCATATCCTATATTCTTTCTTTCTTTCTTTCTTATCTGGCTCTCTACATTTTCCATTCTTTGTTTGGTTGTTTCTTTCTTTCGTTTATATTTAACCTCTGATATTCATTCTTTCTTTCTTTCGTATCTGGCTTTGTACATTTCCCATTTTTTGTTTGTTTCTTTCTTTCTTTCTTTTACATTTCATATCCAATATTCTTTCTTTCTTTCTTTCTTTCTTATCTGGCTCTGTACATTTTCCATTGTTTGTTTGATAGTTTCTTTCTTTCTTTTACACTTCATATCCTATATTCTTTCTTTTACACTTCATATCCTATATTCTTTCTTTCTTTCTTTCTTTCTTTCTTATTTGGCTTTCTACATTTCCCATTTTTGTTTGGTTGTTTCTTTCGTTCTTTCTTTTACATTTTATATCCTACTAGTAGTATAGCCCGGCGTTGCTCGTGTGTAATGAAAGCTTTAAGACTAATCCATGGTCCTGGAGCTCAGACTCAGCCGAAAGAATATTTGTGTGAAGTTTGGTGAGAATCGGATAAAAATTGTGGATTTGTATAGAGGACATACAGACAGATAAACAGACACACAAACATCTTGCCTTATATATATATTATCGATTTTATGCACTATTGTAAGAACTGCAACCTTGAAACGTCTGAATATCGTTTCTTATGTCTTTGTCTATGAGTGTATCAAAATTGATTAAAATCGGACCACTCCTTCTACAACCCAATTTTTTCGATTATCGATTTTCGATATTTATCGGGGGTACCTCGACACAAAACCTAGCTAAGAACACTCGCAGACGCTTGTAGTACAACTGTAAATTTTCAAGAAAATCGGTTCAGCCGTTTCGGAGACTATAGGTAACGGACACACACACACAGACACACACAAAGTTCCATTTATAAATAAGTTTAGATATTCTTTCTTTCTTTCTTTCTTTCTTTCTTTCTTTCTGGCTCTGTACATTTCCCATTCTTTATTTGTTTGTTTGTTTGTTTGTTTGTTTCTTTCTTTCTTTCTTTTATACGTTTAATTTCTTATCTTTCTTTCTATCCCGGCTTTCTATATTTGCTATTCTGTCTTTATCTCTTCTCTGTCTTTCTATATTTTCTATTCTTTTGTTTGATTGTTTCTTTCTTTCTATCAGAATTTGTATATATTTTTTCTTCTCTTTCAACATTTGCTGTTCTTTAATTCTTTCTTTTTTCTTCCTTTTCTGTCTTTTTTTTATTTCGTATTGTTTGTCTTTTTCTTTCCTTCTTTACATTTTACTTCCGATATTATTTCTTTCTTACTTTTTCTTTTTCTTTTTTACGCTTCTGTATTTCTTTTTGTTTGTTTCTTTTTATATTTCGTGTTGTTCGTTTGTTTGTTTGTTTGTTATTTGGATTTTTATATTTGGATTTCTTTTTTTTTGTTGATTTGTTTATTTCATTTGCTTTCTTTCTTTTCTAGTTTCTGTATTTTTGTTTGTTTGTTTTTTTTACATTTCATTTCCTATATTCTTTCTTTCTTTCTTTTTTATTTACTTATTTATTATCTGGTTTTCTACATTTCCTATTCTTTGTTTGTTTGCTTGTTTGTTTGTTTGTTTGTTTGTTTGTTTGTTTCTTTCTTTCTTTCTTTCTTTCTTTCTTTCTTATCTGGCTCTGTACATTTCCCATTCGTTGTTTGTTTGTTTCTTTCTTTCTTTCGCTTACATTTCATCTCCTATATTCTTTCTTTCTTCTTTATCTGGCTCTCTACATTTCCCATTCTTTGTTTGATTGTTTCTTTCTTTCTTTTACATTTCATCAACTATATTCTTTCTTTCTTTCTTTCTTTCTTATCTGGCTCTCTACATTTTCCATTGTTTGTTTGCTTGTTTCTTTCTTTCTTTATATTTTTTCATATCTTCATTCTTTCTTATCTTCTGGTCTTATTAAATTTTGTAACTTTTATTTAAAAAAAACCCACTGCTTATTTCGACATAAATCGGCAAATAGCTAATATTGCAACTTTTTTTTCATTGTCATCAGATGTTATCCTTTGGCAAAATAAACAGACATCAACACACACAAATATGGATGTTGAGAAAGACAAATAAAATATAAGAACACGTCCATAGAGATGCATGTTCGTCTTTCAGTCAGACGATATTAAATTTATAAAAGATTAATAAAAAGCATTTCCTATTGCAAGCTGACTGATGTATCTTCTTTTTAAAAATACATTTCTTGTTTTAAATTCCTTTATCCATTTTTCATATATTTCCATTATTTTACTTCACATTGTTTCATTGTCTTTCAGATGTCGTTCTTCTATTGACTTCATTTAAAAGCCCTTTTTTTAGTTCAGTTTCAACATGAATTTTTCACAATTCAATACTTATCCACATTTTTGTTACACTTTTTCAAAATTCTAGTTCTTGTTTGTTTTCAGGCATCAATTCTTTGACTTTCATTATAAATGCCATTCTTCTCACCCAACTCTCTCACTCTCACTCTCTCTCTCTCTCTCTCTATATATATATATATTGTTTAAAATGTTCTATATCAATATATATATATTTATATGTATGTATATATATTTTCAAAACTTATACTGTTAAATATAAGAGACAATGAATGTATATTATGTTTAATCATGAGCCGTTCCAAACATCGTATTTTGGCTTTAATTTCAGGTGAAAATAAAGACAAAAATTCTCCAACATTTGGATAATTTTTTATTAAGTTGTTTCTAAGCTTTCGGCTCACATGAAATATCTTCGGAGAGGTTACAAGGACGTTAACATAAAAAACATCCACCATCAAAGGCGATTTTATCTTGTGTTGACTTAAAACTTTGCTGAGCAACGATAACAATTACCAAAAATAGCAAACGCAGTTCGTAAATTTGTAATGCGGTTCTATGACGTCACACTGCGTGAGATTTCGAAATAATAAAAAATTATCCAAATGTTGAAGAATTTTCGTCTTTATTTTCACCTGAAATTAAAGCCAAAATACGATGTTTAGAACGGCTCATGATTAAACATAATAGACATTCATTGTTTCTTATATTTAACAGTATATGTTTAGAAAATTATCTGCTGCCTCGATACACTAAATTTATATATATATATATATATATATATATATATATATATATATATATGCTTTAGATCAGGTTGATTTTCCACTTTTTTAGAAAATGAACATTGCATTCAATGTGAAAACTGGGGTTTGATGTGATAAATACTGACATCAAAAATTAGATTTATAGTTTTCACCAATATCTGAATATTTAGTTTTAAATGTAGTCAGAAAAAAATGTTCAAAAATACCTAATTTCCGCAGATTCTTGCTTACAAACTGACTTAAAAATTTTGCTATTTCGAGAATAAATCCAAATAAAGTTAACACCTTTTGTATTAGATACATTGAATGGAAAATATAATCAAACCAGAATTCTAATTAGCAATCACTACGAGCAAAATATATTTCTTTTACTGTATTCGATAAGTAAAAATGGTGTAAAACAATTGTAAAAGATTACAAAGAAGACTATTCAATGAATAAGATTTGTTAGATCATAATTAACAAAAATAAAATGTAGATAAAAGTGTATATAATACCATGAGACTGCTAAGCACAAATTATAAAACAAAATGTTTTATTGCAAATCACATTAAAACTGCTGAACAGTCTAATATATAACATCATAATACAGCTAAATTATTCAGTATAATTTTCCTTGGAGGTAAATAAAGGTCTTATTTAATGACACACTGATATAGTGGGCTTGAGCTATGTATCTTGCCCATAGACAATTTTTAAAGCTTCAGTATATTATAAATGTTACAAGGCTGTGCTATAAGGCATTCACTGATCACCGGAATGAAACTCCAGTGATACGATTTGGGGCCTTAAATGTAATCTTAAACTTATTTTCCCCGCAAAAAAAGGTAGTAATTTTGGAGAAAAAATCTTCTGTGACATTATTTATTATGCAAAATCCCAACTTTTCAATTGAGTGCAATAGCATGGTTCAAAAATCGACCTACCAGAATATATATATATATATATATATATATATATATATATATATATATATTTTAATTTATTATAAATTATATTTTAGAACATGTACATTTTTCTATATATATCCAGGACAAAGGTACGTTTGTTTCGACATTGAAACTTCAATGTCTCATCAGGCGGTGTGTAAAGTAATGGAAAGCCTCTTTCCTTATATTTGTTTAGTATTGTTAGACGTGTTGGTGGGGGTTAGTGATAGGGGAATAAGTCACTGACCGTTGGAATTTTAGCACTGTTTTAAATTAATGTTTTGGACGTTGTAAGAATTCTTTCTTCGTTCTGTATTCACTCGGATATACATATATATATATATATATATATATATATATGTGTGTGTGTGTGTGTGTGTGTGTGTTAATCGATTCATCACAAGCAAGGCAGTACTGCCACTAGTACACAGAGGGGTTACAAGTGAGAAGAGCGAAAAGAAAGAGGAACGATATACAAGGAGGGGGTCAGGGAAAATAAGAGAAAGATGGGAATCAAAGGAATAAAAGATGGCAAATGACGTTGTACTTAAACTCTTGGGGAGATTGTAGCTATCAGAGAAGTAAGTGTACCGAAGGGATCTATAAAGGTGGGAAGTGCAAGAATAAAAATAAATAAATGTATATTTTCAGGCATGTTCCAAAAGTGCCACGCTGGCTTCGTCTCCCAATGCCGATAACATTATAATGTCCCCTCCTTTTCTAATCATCCACAGATTTCATGCCAAGAAAGCGAACGTTCCAAACATTCAGCCATGTAAACTGATATCTCCTGACGAGTGGATTGAATATATATATATATATATATATATATATATATATATATATATATATATATATGCTAAGCTCCATATGTTGTCCAGCTCGCGTGTGCGTGTGTTTTTGCGCACGTCAATGTGTCTACAAGTGTTAATCTATGTCTGCGTTTGTATAAAAGGCTTCACGACAACAAATATTCCTCCCAATTTTAATCCCACTTCCGCAAAAATTCATCAATATACACATTTCTATATTTATCCAGTATTTTAAATAAAAAAGTAAATCAGTTTGTTAGAAGATCGCAAAATCGTGAAACCCAGGACCACAAACTTACATCTATCTATCTATCTATCTATCTATCTATCTATCTATCTATCTACAAACATACACACATACATATATACATATACGCATACATACATACATATATATATGTGTGTGTGTGTGTGTATATATATATATATATATGCACATATACATACATACATACATACAAATACATACGTATATATATACATATACAAACACACATACGCAAACATACATATATATATATAGATATATATAGATATAGACATGCATACATGAACATCTGAACATACATACATACAAATATGAATACATATACAAATACACATGCATATATACATACATATCTATATATACATACACACATACATATATACACACATGTACCCATACAAAAGCATGCATACATACATACATGTAAGTCATACACACACATAAAAGTAAATGCATACATATACATGTATATCATCAAATAAAGGAAATATCAATATGTTTACTAGTACAAAAGAACAGATGTACACTTATATATATATATATATATATACATTTAGACATTAATTTGCCTATATTTGATGGGTACCTTCATCCGACACGGACGCTCTAACAAATTCCCCCTAGGTACACAATCCGGCACATATCAACAAAATAACATTCGGCAAGCAACACCGACCATCAACCTATGCAGCCATGAGGCATCTAATCCGACATCGATTAACGCGTCAATATACGACAGAGCCCAAACCAGTACAAAATATCTGGCCAAACCCCAACACTTTTCTACATAGCACCGACTGTCAAACCAACACCTAATAATCCTGATTTTCATGGCCCAAGTCCGACACTGTTTCCTAACTATTTATAATTCCCCGACCCCGCGAAAACCGATGTCGGGTAGAACACCCACAACCATACAACCCGCCGACCAATATCGGGTCGAACGGCCGTTAAAAATCAGTATGCTAACATATGGCGAATGACACATCCAGTAAGGATCGACCAGAACATTCAACCCGAACAAAAACATCCATCAAAAAGGCAGCTGAAGAGATTTTTCTTAATTTTTTAAAATATTACAACCCGGATTTTAATGTAAATACTGAACTATGTTTACAATAAACAGTGAGCTCATTCCTCTGGTTTAACATTTTAACCTTGTCCCTAAATTTGATCATTTCTAATTTTTTGCTAAGACGGAGGTAGCAAGATGCATGGAGGGAGTTACAAGTTCGGACTTTTGTAAGGATGTTCCATTTAACAGTGGGTGTTTTGTCTTTTTCCTTTAAAGACCAATAGTATTTCGATAATGAAGTGCTGTATTTATAAAAACTATTATTGAAAGACAATGTATGCTGATACCAGCGAGTTTTGAACGGGTTTTTAGTAGAACCGATATAAACTTTTATGGTCTTAGGATTTGCAATTGTGGAGGCGGTACAAAGATAAACTATGGAGCTAACTAGACAATTATTATGCAAAGGGCAATCTTTAGGATTTCTACAATTACATCAGCTGGTATTAGTTTCTTTGTCCTTGGTGCGATCTATTTGAGCATTGTAATTTACCGTGTTCTTTGTATCATAATACTTCTGGAGGACTTGGTTGTTATGTTTTTTAATAATTTTTTTCTAGATTATCCGTGAAACTATAGCTTAACTTGAGTGTATTATTATTGAATATTTTGCTAAGAGGATTAGTTTTGGGAAAGTGTTTGCTGATTAGGTTTAAGAATTTTTGTCTCAATTTAGTTTTAATCATCATGAGTGGTAAACCAGATGATTTTTCTAGATCTTTTCTTCTTGCTGTTATCATTGTCAGTAGGGTTTCTGAATTTGATATCAGCAGCCTTATAACCGCTGTTTCTAAGTGCAGAATTATAAAATTTGCTATGCTGATCAAAACTTACTTTACTAGATGAGTTGTTGCTGAGTCTAGATTCAATAGAGGATGGCATATGTTTAATGACAGATGGGGGATGGTTAGAATTAGGATTTATGTACATTGGGTTGGAGTTAGTCTTCATGTAAGGTTGGAAAGAATTATTGTTAAGATCCAGAGTAACATCTAAAAAGTCTACTTGTTTAATGTTGGTGGTTATTTCTACCCTAAGGCCTAAATTCTGTAATATCCTATGTATTAACTTCTTAATACAATCTACCCTAATTTTAGTGGAATCTCTAACAATCAGTAAACCATCATCTCTATGTAGACATATACTATCCGTATTTAAATCCTCATAAGCGGTTAAGTTGTGAAGAATAAATAATCCCACAAGATCTGAGGCCTCAGCCGAATCTAAATCATGTTTATATGTTCATGCTTTGAAATATGATTGTGTCTGCCATGACCTCATTCATTCAAATCTAGTCACGTTACGAATTTGCACTGACTGTATCCAACATGTGGCAATTCAGTCTGTGTTCAAATAGAGCTTTAAAATTTAACAGACAAATTGACAAGTCGATAAAAACAAAATTTTGTAATTTGTGCATGTATATGGTTGGGTATATTAATCTGTATATGTGTCTGTTTGCCAGTGTATGTAAATATACTCGTCTACTTTTCCATGTGTGGGTGTTTGTAGGTATATTTATGTGTGCGTTCTCTCTCTTCCTTGTTTAATATATGAATAACTTTCTAAATCTAATAAATTGTTAAACTTAGAAATTTTTTTTTAAATTTTGCAACAATAATAAAATAGATCTAATAGTTAATTAATAATGCAAATCTCAATTTAATCAAATATTAATACTAATGCATACCAAAATTATTTTTAAGTCTGCTTACATATTCTTCAAATTGGAAGTTGCTTTTTCTGAATGGTCCACATTGTACGTACATCAATGCCTCCCTGATTAAAGAGGTTTGCTTGTTTTTAACCTTTTAAAACCCTTCAATTTGAAATAAACCACATCACTTGACATAAAAACAAGAAGTGTCGAAACAAAATAGCTACTTTTGTAGTGATATTATAACATATCCATGTTATAATTAATACACACACACACACACACACACACACACACACTATATATATATATATATATATATATATAGTCATCCGCAGACACTCTGTTTCGCTGTATCACAGCTCATCAGTACAGTTAGACCCCGATTGCTTTTAACCCACGATTGAAACCTGACCGAATTGGCGTCCAGTCGGCGATTCTACCTCAGGGCTATGGGTGCTCGGTAGAAGAGGGCATACTTTTTAGCGTGTATAATATCATTATCATTGGGCGTGTATAATGATATTATACACGCCCAATAGCCAGAATGCTCTAATTCATTATTGAATGAGCGATGCGTACATTGCCAGAGTAGCTACTGTTTTTCAAAGTCTACCATTCTTCCAGAGTGCACATATACAACCATGTAGACTTTGTATACAATCCAGGTAAATTCCGATAGAGACGAACTCAAGAGAACTCAATGTTAAATTCATTTATTTAATTTAACAGAGTACTACAATTTATAAAAGATTTTAGATTATTACAATGGGTAATACATATTTCATCGCGTCCTAATGTTGTTAACGCGGCTCGTCAGGCCCAAATGGTACAACAGTTGGTCCTCAAAATACCCCCTCTCAAAAAATATTATTTTCTTTTATTTAATTTCACATAGACGCTCACATGTTCATATTAGAATAAATATTTGTAACGGTTATTTGCGAAAATTTCTCCCTCATTTGAAAAAAAAAAAAACAAAGAAAGAGGAAAGCAAAGATAAAGAAAAAATAGACGATTGATTAATGTAAAGAAGAGGACAAAAAGCGGAATAAAGAAAAAAGAAAAAAAGGAAAAAGGGGAAATAGAAAAAACTGAATGGAAAGCGATAAGAGAAAAAGAAAGGACAAAGAGATAGAATAAAAGGAAATACAATATCACGAGAAATAAATGTTGACACCATTTCCCAGAAGAGCGTCTCAAACCACCTAATTGTTCTCTTAGAAATACATGGAAAAATTAAACTATGAAATTTAATTTCAAATATACTGGGATATATTTACGGTTCTTTATTCCGCTTTTTGTCCTCTTCTTTACATTAATCAATCGTCTATTTTTTCTTTATATTTGCTTTCCTCTTTCTTTGTATTTTTTTTTTTAAATGAGGGAGAAATTTTCGCAAATAACCGTTACAAATCTTTATTCTAATATGAACATGTGAGCGTCTATGTGAAATTAAATAAAAGAAAATAATTTTTTTAAGAGGAGGTATTTTGTGGACCAACTGTTGTACCATTTGGGCCTGACGAGCCGCGTTAACAACATTAGGATGCGGTGAAATACGTATTACCCATTGTAATAATCTAAAATCTTTTATATATATATATATATATATATATATATATATATATACTTCTATCGGCCTCTGTGAATTACTAGCTCCCAGTATACATTACTACTGTTCTCTATATATTATTGCTACACTTTATGCATCACCTTTTAAGTCCCATCTCTTCCAGTGGACCATAGGCCATCGATGACTCCTCGTCAATGACAAAGGAGTCACCGATACTTTTGTAAATTACCTATTGTACAGGTAAGTGTGTTGACCCTACACAAACCTCTTTATTCCTCTCGGTAGACTGGTTGTCAATCAAGACTAGAGAACCAAATTTGTCATGTTATTTAACGCATAGCTGGAGGGAGAACAGATGGATTAATACTTTTCCCAAGGGCATTTGCGCGTAAATGAATGCAACGAATCTAAGCAGAATTCGAACTCGGCTCTCCGAGTTCTCATTCCGAGTCCATATCCAGAACGCACAACCTCTATTTATTGTTAAATCCTTTAATATATTCAGTGATGGCAGCATTCGATTAGTTTAGCCTTCTATTCTTTTCCTATTTTTAATTTCGTTTTATTTGAGATTTTATTTTGTCTTCTTTCTCCATTCAACGGTTTTCATTCTTTTGGTATTTGTCTATACTTCTGAGCTGAGACATTATTTGCACTAAGGACACATGGCCTAGTGGATATAGACGTTGCTTAGTTCCAGTGACTTGATCCAAAAATTCGTGAGTTCAGTTCCAGGCTACGACAGTGGTGAACATATAACTTAGAGAGTTAAGCTAAAGGGAGTTAACTACATGGCTATCAGAAGTGGCATCTCACGTGGAATGAGACTGATATAACGAAAATAAAGAGTTCGGTTCGAAATTACAAGCACTTAAAGAAGGCCGGAGTGTACAACGGTTGAAACGTCGTAATAATGCCAATAAAGATGAGGACAATAGTCTGAATAATGTTTTCTTTTTTTTTTTTTCGATCATTTTTATTTCTCAATTCCTCCAAACTAACTCACCTGATATCTTAGTCCTGTGTGAAACTAACCTTGACTCGTCTATGCCCTCCTCTGAGTTCTATGTTCCTGGTTACCTTCCCCTCTTCAGGAAGGACTCCAACATCCATATGCATGGGCTTGGTGTATATGTCAGCGAACACCTCCCCCTAGCTAGAGTAACATCTCTTGAATCCCTGGACCAGTCTTTCATGTGTTTCCGTCTCTCACTTCTAAGCTCTGTTAGCTATCGCTTCTTCCTCTACCGCCCCCCTCCTCCACTGACTGTTCAGTACTTGACAGCATCTCTGACAATATCGACAAGGCCATTTTTCTCACCCATCTGCCCATATTTTCGTGTTTGGTGACTTTAACGCCCACCAAACTCAGCGGCTCAAAAACTCTGTAACCGACACTGCTGGTGTCCACACTTTTAATTTTTCAATCTCCCAATCCCTTACGCAAGTGGTGGACTTCCCCACGCGTTTCTCCAATAGCCCTAACGGAAGGGACTCGCTACTAGACCTCTGCTTCACTTCCACCCAAAATTCTTGCACCACCAGACAGCTCTGCCCTTTCGGAAATTCTGACCACGCCGTAGTTTCTGACAACATCTCGTTCCACTCCACCCCTACCCAAGAAACCCAGACCAGCAGAATATCCTACTGCTATCAAAGAGCAGACGGGGATTCGTTCCATGACTTCCTCTGTGACGTCCCTTGGAACAATGTTTTTAGTCTTCCTGTCGAAGACTGTGCATCAGAGGTCTCCTCCTGGGTTAAGGCTGGCATCGATGCTTTCATCCCTGCCAGGAAATTTCAGCTTAAATCCCATTCGTTTCCCTGGTTCTCGCCCGCTTGCTCGGCCGCCATTGCCCACCGGAATCATTTCTTCCGGCTTTATCGTAGCCACGCGTCGGACCAAAACAGGCGCCTTTTCGCCTCAGCTCGTAATAAGTGTAAAAAGATACTTAACGAAGCTAAGATGCTGTTTGCTGCCAGAATGAAGCAGCGCATAGCATCCTCTAAGTTCGGTACCAAAGAATGCTGGCGCCTCTGTAAAAGCGTGCTTAACAAGAGTAAGTCCTCAATACCCCCACTAATCAACGAATTTGAGGCCCTCACCTTCCTCAGCGGACAAAGCTGAATGCTTTGCCCGTAGATTCTCGACCAATTCGTGTCTGGATTCGTCTGGAGTTCAGACACCCGATTTCCCATCTAGAACTGAGGCCCAATTGAATGACGTCCACATCACGCCCTCGCTGATTTCTAGCATAATATCAAAACTTGACCCTCAAAAAGCGAGTGGTGGGGACGGAATCCCAATCATAGTCTTGAAGAAATGTGCCCCTGAACTCTCCTCTCCTTTCTAAGCTCTACAACCTCTGCCTTTCTTCCTCCTGCTTTCCTGCCTGTTGGAAGTTTTTTTTCTGTGGTTCCAATATTCAAGAACACTGGTGAACCCTCGGACCTCGCAAATTACCGCCCTATCAGCCTTCTTCCGATCTTCGGCAAAGCATTCGAAGCCATTATCAATGCCGAGGTCGTTCAGCATCTCACGGCCCACGGGCTCCTATCGGACAAACAGTATGGCTTCCGCTTCACCAGGTCTACTGCTGATATGCTAACGACCATCACCGAGTATATATACCAGGCTCTCGACAAGAATGATGAAGTCCGAACTGTCGCCCTGGATATCTCTAAGGCATTCGACAGAGTATGGCATGCCGGCCTTCTACGGAAACTTCGAAGCTAAGGCATTACTGGAATTTTGTTGGACTTAATCCAGTCATTCCTCTTCAACACCACACTGAAGGTGGTTTCAAACGGACATGCCTCCCAGAACTACCCTACAAACGCGGGTGTCCCCCAAGGCTCTATCCTAGGTCCTATGCTCTTTCTAATCTACATCAATGATCTCCCCGATGCCATAGGATCCCAAGTAAGCATGTACGCCGATGATACCACAGTATACGCTCGCCTCGATCAAAAATCTGGTGTTGATGATAAGGCGAACCTCGCGGCTGAGATTGAAAAGGACCTCCAATCCGTGTTGGATTGGGGTAGGAAATGGCTTGTAAAATTCAATTCTTCCAAAACGAAGCTGCTCTCAATTAACCACCACAGACGACCGCACCTCCCTCCCATTAGCATGGAATAGGCATGCCTCCCAGAGAGTAAAACACTACGCCTGCTTGGTCTGACACTCTCAGCGGACCTCAAGTGGAATGACTACGTCGAATCCATTGCTAAATCCGCTGCTATGAAAGTTGGCTCTCTGTGCAGGGCCCGGAAATTCTTTCCGCCTGAATCTATCCTGCACTATCCTGCACGTGCTTTGAATACTGTTGCCACATCTGGTCGGGTACCCCTACTATTCTCCTCGGGGTTCTTGACAAAATACAGCGAAGAATCTGTAACGTGATTGATACCGACTTAGCTGACCGCCTGCAGTCACTCTCCCACCGGCGTGACGTGGCTTCCCTGTGCCTCTTCTATAAATACTTTCATGGCCTCTGCTCTGATGAACTTAAATCACTGGTGCCCCCTGGGTGTGAGTTTGCACGAGATACTAGATTGGCAACTAGGTCCCACCCTTTTACCGATGAAATGTAACCGCAATTTCCACTCCAACAGCTTCTTTTCTCGCACTTCCCGCCTGTGAAATTCCCTTCTGCATGCTTGCTTCCCCGACGGCTATAATTTCCAGGAGTTTAAATGTAAGGTCAATAGACACCTCCTAACACACTAACCCTCCCATTCTCTCCAATTCTCCGCCTATGTACATCCTAACTCGTCTATCGCCCTGTGTAACCCCCTGCGTTATAGTGGCAGTGGAATGCCTTGCTTGGGGTGACATGATTAAAAAAAAATTCTTTACAAAATAAATTTTTCAATACTCAAACGAAGAAAAAAAATATATATATAATGAATATCTTTACCATTAAAAAACACCGCAACATTTCGAATTAGACATTAATGCCGTTGACATATATATATATATATATATATATATATATATATATATATATATATATAAGGTAAAATGTTGTCTGTATGTCCTTTATACAAATCCACAATTTTTATCCGATTCTCGCCAAACTTCACACAAATATTCTTTAGGCTTCCGGTCAGATTCCGGGCTACTTATTTTTTCCGATTTCTCTCAACATTGGAAATCAATACCCCGATATCCGATCAGATCTGATCTAGATCAAGATTTCAGCTTTTTTCTCGTGGTTCTTGCTGCAGAATTTGCTCTAACTTGGTAAAATTATAGATTTTAGTCTCAAATATTAGTAGATCTTCTCAGACGACTCATTTTCCCCGATATCGGAAATCGATACACCTCCCCCGATATTCTATCGAATCTGATCAAAAACTGATATTCAGCCATCAATATGGCTCATTTTCTCCAATTTTACTCCCGATGGGTACGATAAGTTTTCATGGACTTACTTAGATTAGGTTATCCTTGGATGACTTATTTGACTCCGATATTGGAAATCGATACCCCGATATCCTATTGGGTCTGATCAAAATCAGGTTTTCAGCCCTTTTATTTTGGTTTTTGCTTCAGGTTTTGCTTTAAGTAGGTATAGTTGTAGTTCTTAGTCTTAGCCATGATACCATTTACTCAGAGGACTTATTTAGCCTTCAAAATTCACTTTGCGACGGAAAACTTATTTGATACCGGAAATCAAAATTTGACTTACATTCATTCATTTTTCTTTCAATCTACGGTTTCGCTTTGACGGGAAACAACTATTGCTTTGTCGTCTTACGGGACAACGGCCAAAGAGCCTGAGCTCCAGGACCATGGATTAGTTTTAAAGCTTTCATTACACCCGAGGAACGCCGGGCTATACTGCTAGTATAATATATTCTGCGTCATTCCCTATGATTAAATTTTAAAGAACAGCATGTGCCTTAAGAATATAACTCTTTAAAAAATGCATCTTCCTTATTATTTGTGAATTGACGTGCATTTTTAGTAAAGGCAGTGAGTATAGACGTTCATTATAACACATGGCCCAGTGGATACAGATATTGGTTAGTTCCAGTGAATTGACCCAAAGAGTTGTGAATTCAATACCAGGCTACAGCAGTGATGAACACATAACTTAGAGAGTTCAGTTAAAAGGAGGTAACTACTTTGCTACCATAAGTTTCTCTTACTTTTTTCAAGGTTTGGAAGCAAGAGTTTTTATGCTGCGGATACCATGGACCGAGCATGTGAGCAACGATGAGGTTTTGGAGAGGATGGAAACGAAAAGAAACATATACACTACCGGCCATAATTATTAGGCGACTCTAGTGTTTTAAAAAATGATGTATTTCTTACTGTTTTTTAGTATTTATTGCCAAGTGAATAATTGTAAATGAAAATAGAATGGTTCTTTTGTTAATACTGCACAATAACATGTGCATCAAATGAATTTATAGATATTTAATAATTACCTATATTGCAGTTTCATCAATGAAAGAATAAATAAAATTTAGGGTGATTCGAACGGCCTAATAATTATGGTCGGTAGTGTGTAATCATAATGAAGACCGTTGTGTATTTATATATATATATATATATATATATACTCAAAGGAGGATAATCTTTAAGAAATAGCTAAATACTTTGCTGTCATTTTTGACAACAGGGGTTCACTCGTATGTGTGTGTGTGTGTGTGTGTGTGTGTGTGTGTGTGTGTGTGTGTGTGTGTGTGTGTGTGTGTGTGTGTGTGTGTGACAGAGATATGAAGTAATGGATTTTATTTATTAATCCGACAGATTTTATCATTTTAAACTTTAGTTTTAGTGGATACTCGTATCGCCTGAATATTCGAGAAATGTTATTGTAGGAAATTATGCACTCTCCAGCAGAGTTTGAACCTGCGTCCCACCAGGTAGATGGAACCGTCGTTAGATACGACGTGCTTTAATCGTCTAAGCTGCAGAGTACTTATCCTATCAAGCAAGGTTGTAAAGTAACTTTAAGCGAAATTCTTCTCGTCATAGACTCTCGAAATTTTAATTTTTTCGTATATTTTTCCGTTGCCAGATCCGAAGTGCTTTAGACCGACAGAGCTACGAAGAGCTTAGTCGATCAAGCAAGGCTGAATAGTTCTTTTAAGCGAAACCCTTCTCTTCTTAAATATATTTTAATAAATGAAGAGAGCGAATACTCAAATACAACATCCATTAAATAAGAATAACGTCAGAAGCGATAATTTATATACGATAAACAATATGGTTCCTCGGTATGCTAAATTTATGCATAAAAATGCCCACTTACAGTTGTAGGACGTATGTAAATATGTAAGTATACATAGGTAAAAATGGGTGATCACAGTTGGTTTCCCGTTTGAATGCAATTTTCAGACGATATATAATGCCTGCCTCGCGCATCACGTGACAGCTTTAAAGAACTCTCCTTTTCAAAAAACAAAATACACTAAAAACAGAAAAAAATAATTACATTAGAATCACACTTGAAGACATAACAGCGGAAAAAAGAACATCCTTGAAAATGGCTTGTGAAGAGGCTGAAAACGCCTGGAAAGTCGAAAATTATGGAATATTTTTACATTCCATACAAAAATTACATTACATTACATACAAAAATGTTACATGCAAGAATACTGGAAAAATTAAATAAACGTTAATAAAATCATCCCTGTCGGTCGTTTTTAACGAAACATGTTTAAATGAAATATTGTTGCCCAAATATATATTAGTCGTCCACATACAAGCCTGTTTCGCTGTACCACAGCTCATCAGCGTGGCTAAACACATCCACTTGCTTCTGGCTGGGATCGAAACTCGACCGATCTGGTGTCAGGCGGAGTCACTACTCCCCTAACCCATCGATGTATGGAATCAGAAAAGGGAAATTTAACGTGTTGTATATAAGCAGTGTATACACACGCCAGTCACCGAAAGAACTCAATTCATTTCTGAAGTGTCACGCATATAGCAGAAGTGGAAACTGTTTTTTAAATTTTCTTCTCCAGAGAGGTCAATCGTAATGAGAGCATACTATATATATATATATATATATATATATATATATATATATATATATATATTTTAATTCAGATACTTCAATCCAAGGGAAAAAAGCAGGAAGGTAAATTCCAAAAAACCCGATCCTAATTAATATTAAAAATTTATTTTAATATTAAAAAATGATACAGGAAGCGAACCCAGACGATGTCAATTTTTTTTCTTTTCTTATTTATTTGATTTTATTCTATCTTTTTCTTTTTCTTTTTCGTTTTCTTTTTCTTTTTCTTTCCTTTTTTTTATTTTTATTTTATTTTATTTTATTATTTATTTTTTTAATTTCTTTGCAATCTATTTAAAAAGGAAAAGTAGACTAATTTTTCTCCAGTTTCTGAAAGGTTTTTTCTGTTACTGAGGTGATGTGTCGTCCCCCGTGGGGATCTTCATATCGAAATGGCCATTCAACATCTTTGAATTATTCCTTTTTTAATATATATATATATATATATATATATATATATATATATATATATATATATATAATGACAAACTAATAACTATACTCGTGTCCAAAAACCCTCCGCGGATTTACGTGTAAGGAAAAATGGTTATAAAAAAAAAGAAAGAGCTAAGCACATGAACACCAGTCAAAAGCGTTCGGACCGAGTCAGCACGTAGCCCAAAGAAAAAAAAACCCCGAGACGACTAATCAACTAACAATAAAGAGCTCAATACTTAGGTAGAGCAGAATAAAGTATACCTAGTGAGCCAACAAACCTACCAAGGTTTCACCTAAGCGGATCGTCAGGGAAATATATATATATATATAGTCATCCAGTTTCACTGTATCATACATATGTTGTAACCTAAAAGATTACTGATTGAATAATAACCAAAACAGAGGTTTGAAATAAAAAGTAATATTCATAAAATTATCAATTACAAAACTCGTAAACTGCATGAAGTAGATAACCACTGCAAGTGAAGAACTGCTAAGCTGTAAAGCTTTTTGAACAAGCGAGAATTTTCTCGCCGAAACAGCTATTTTAGATTCGGCATTTTTTGACATACTATGCATGTTTGAATCAGTAAGTAGATAATGTTATTTACATCTAGCCTTCCACCTGGATCATTTTTAATATTAATATATTAATATTAATAGGATCTGGTTTTGGGGATTTTATCTATTTGCTCATCCTTTTTTGGGGTTTAATATATATATATATATATATATATATATATATATATATATATATATATATATAGTATTGTTGGAATAATATTCCTCGTCCAAAGAAACACTATTTTTAAAAAGGTGCTCAATACAAAAGTAGAGCTAATAATATTTATTCATAAATTATAACATGGATATGTTACAATATCACTACAAAAGTAGCCATTTTGTTTCAACACTTTTTGTGTCTTGTCAAGTGATGTGATTATTTTTATTTTATTTTTTTAAATAATCACATCACTTGACAAGACACAAAAAGTGTCGAAACAAAATGGCTACTTTTGTAGTGATATTGTAACATATCCATGTTATAATTTATGAATATATATATATATATATATATATATATATATATATATATATAATTCATTTTTTTTAAAATTATTTTTAATGGATTTATATTAAAGATAGGTTTAATTTAATTCATTTCATAACGGATTTTGCAAATTTTCGTAAATCTATACAGATAATGTTTTACTTAGCATTGTTCAGATGTGGCACAAGGTTGTATATTTGGATCACTCAGTGAGGATGCAAACCACTACTAAGTCCTAATCGATCTGCGAGACAAAAACCACAATTACCTACTTAAGGAATATACATCTCTGGTTGGAACACTTCGACGTCTAAACAAGAATTTGGTCCACCCCTTGTATTAAATAATTAGTAATTAATTTCTTGTAATTAACTCTTACTAAATGATTTATTTAATACATTAACGCATGGCCTACAGATTCTTTTTTGTTTTGTTTTCTTTGTTGTTTTTCTTTAAGGGTAATTTTTATACTATTAGATACAGGTAGTATGTCTCGGAACGACAAATCGGAGAGCCGAGTTCGAATTCCAGTTGAATTCCTAGCATTTACTGAAGCACAAATACCATTGGGAAAGGTATTAATCCACCTCTTCCCTCCAGTTATGGGTTAAATAACAGGATAGATTGTGTTCTATAGCCTTGGCTGGCAATCAGTCTACGCAGAAAATAATGGCAACTTACTGCGAGATAACCTTCTGCCCTAGTCAGTCATGTCTCTTTCGAGACATGATCGCCCAAGCGTGCATCACGTATGACACTTAACTGACTGACTGTTTATAGGAATATAATCAGCACAGGAACTGGTTGTTTTTCGATAGCATGAAACTGCAGTGTTGTTTTCTATGCCCACATCTTGTAGATATTTTTCTTGTTACTATAAACAATATTTTAATGGACGCACGTGTTTGAATCTATTTCCCAATATTTTACTTTTCTTAACCCGAGAACACTAACCATGGATATGTAGTACCCAGCACAAATAACGCCATTTTTATTACAATTTAATTACAATTTTCAGTACCTGATTTTTTTTACCTAAATAATATGTTTTTCAGTTACTATTAATGTTAACTCAAAGTACAAGGTTTGAACTGCATGTAAAATATTTCCAATAAATATCTATATTTAATATTTTTTGATATTTTCGAATCGGATATGATATACCCATGGTTAGTAGTGGTGTAACTTTAATTGATGGTTAGTGTTCCAGGGTTAAACGGTGAAATTATTATCAACCGGCCTAGATCGAGAAGTCTTATTAAAGATAAATCGAATGTATATCCAATAAACGACTCTTCTCGCAAAAAGCTTTCTGTTAAAAATTAGGCCACGGGAGACATTCATGATAAATCAAAGCTCAATTATCTACTTAAGGAATGCGCATCTCACGCTGAGACACTAGGGAAAACTCTTAGTTCTATTTTCGTTCCGGAAACGTAACCAAAATAATTATTAAATGGGTTTTGCTTTGAATCTGAGGTTATCTCTTATTACTGTAAACGTGTGGTCGCTGAACAGCTGAGCAACTAATCAGTTCCATCAATATGTCTCGGGTTAAAAGTCAGACTCTCGTTCAAACGTCAAGTGATCTGGCAAGTATGCCTGGTGAAGTCCATCCCTCCCAGCTAACGACCCATTGGGTGTAAAAGAGTGACATGATGATAACTAGATGTAACCGTAAATTCTATGCTAAGAGTTTCTTTTTTAGCACTTCTCGCTTGTGAAGATACTTTCCGGACCCATGCTTTCTAGTCAATTTTAATCTCCAAAAGATAGAATGTCATTTTTTTTTTAATATATAATCGTTTCACCCCGAGCAAGGCAGTTCACTGCCACTACTGCGCAGGGGGCTATATAGAGGGGAAGTGTTGAAAAAGGATAGCTAGATATAGGAAATGTCAGAAATGTTTTTTTCCATGCCCAACCTGATCTTTGATCAATTTAAATTCAATTTAGATGTTATAATCCATTTACATTTCTATTGGAGAAAGAAAAGGAAAAAAATACAAAAGAGGCCTTCTTTAAACCCCAAACCACTTCGAAATCTCGACTCTCTTTTTTATTATCTTTAAATTGATGTTATTCTTATTTCGATTCTATTTTCATGCTAGGAATGTAACATATGTGAGTATATATATATATATATATATATATACACACACACACACACACACACACACACATATATATATATATATATATATATATATATATATATATATATATATATATTTATAATAAGGAACTTAATCACAGTAAGGCAACACTAATAATAACAGACTAAACTTCCGAAAATAGTGCTAACGTAACAGTAATTTAAACCGTCTTGTAACCCGGCGAGAACTACCTCGTGGGTAAAATAATGGGGGAGAAAAAAAAAGAAACAAACAGCGCACAAGAACAATACGTCTAGTGCCCGTTAGAAAGAAGAAAAAAAACAAAACAAAACGAAACCTTAACAATAAAGTGCTCGATACGAAAGTACAAAAGTAGAGCGATAATACAATACAATACAATACAATATATATATATATATATATATATATATATATATATATATATTAGTGTGTGCGCATCCACATAAATGTACATATATAATTATAACTATTCGTGAGTTAATGTATTACATCTACTAAACACAAGTTTTTCTCTCTATCTCTTTGTCTGTTTCTGACTCACTCTCACTTCTTCTGTGGGCACCTGGAGGTGGTGTAATGGTTACATTACACCACCTCGAGGTGCCCACAGAACATTTCTAGGGCATGTAATTAGGAAAGAAAGCTTAGAAAATTTGAAACTCACAGGACATAGTGAAAGCTGAGAAAGCACATGACCTACCTAACGAGAACATTGCAAGCTTGTCTCGTTAGAACTATTACAATTGAGCAGTGAGTTCGAAATCAACTACTTCATGCTGCATGTGAGTCTTGTACTTGTTGATATACTATTATTCCCAACCTTCGTTCTTGGAAATACTCACGCAGTAACCTTTTAGGTTTACAATAGATAGGTAGTTGATTTTCTAAGCGCCGCTTAGATGTGGCACAAGGCCGAAAGTATGGGGTACCCAATGAGGATCGAGCTCACTACTCAGTTGTAATAGTTTGTAGCAAGACAAGATTACTAACCATTACACCACGAAAGACGGAATATTCATTTATATAGCCATGTTGACATATTTTGTACAGAACTGTTTAATTTTGTTTACTTTTTATTTATTTTTTTTTTAGAAATAACCCATAATTATAAGCGACAATATTTGTTCTCTAATTCTTAAGACTAATTTTTTTGTGATAAATCTTTTTTATGCAAATTTAGCAGTGGAGATTGAATAATATTTACATATACTTAACATCAGAAAGAGATAGTTGACATTTGTAGAGGAATAATGAGAAAAGAAGGCTTAGAAAATTTGACACTCACAGGACATATTGAAGGTAAGATGCACTGAAAGCAACGCATTGTAAATGGTTGCCACAAAAGAGACGAGGAGAGATAGCAAAAAGACAACATTTACTAAGAGCTAAGATTAAGGAGGGCCATGATCGCCACATCTTGTCTTAACACGACACACAGAAGAAGACGAAGAAGAAGAAGACTTTATAGCTGATATTTATTTGTAAATCTCAGATTTCAGGTTTTCCACGTGTTGTGAGAAATTTAAAAATAGAAAAAAAAATTGATAAATTGAACACAATATTGAAATTTAAACAGAGATCGCGGAACATTCAAAAAAGGGACTTGAAAACATTGGAAAGATAAGAACAAGAAAAAATATCGTTATAAATTTATCACAAAAAGATATCTGACAAAACATTTAAAAACTTAATCAGCTTGCCGAGAATGCTGTAGATATAAAACGATAAAGTTTTAAAGAAAATTATAACAAAAAAACGACACTTATACTTAAAAGAGTTGAACATTTCTAGAGCACATAAGTAGGAAAGAAAGCTTAGAAAATTTGACACAGGACATAGTGAAAGTTGAAAAAAAAGCATAACCTACCTAATGAGCTTGTGTAAATGGTTGACAGAAAATGGATAAGGAGTGATAGCAAAAACATAAAAATTACTGAGGAACTTACTGTAGGGACGTGACACATAGTAAATGAAGATATCGAGAGGTTTAACCTGATCTCGATAGCACGCACAAAAATCAGACAGTCAACAATGCACCGTCAACACGGATTCAAACCACACCAGGAATGTAATCCAACAGATTAATAATGGAACAGCGCGTAGGCTATAATATTCAGTCAGTCAGTTAAGTGCCATACATGATACACGATTGGGCGATCATGTCTCGTAAGAGACATGACTGACTGGGCAAAAGATTATCCCGCAGTAGTTTGCCATTGCATTTAGACTGGTTGCCGACCAAGGCTATAGAACCCAATCTGTCCTGTTATTTAACCCATAACTGGAAGGAAGAGACGGATTAATACCTTTCCCAAGGGTATTTGCGCGTAAGTGAATGCAACAGATTCAACTGGAATTCGAACTCGGCTTGAGGTTACCATTACTTTCTACGGTAGACTGGTTACCAGCCAAGGCTATAGAACCAAATCTGTCCTGTTATTTAACCCATAGCTGGAGGGTAGAGACGGATTAAAACCTTTCTCAAGGTATTTGCACGTAAGTGAAGGCAATGAATTCAATTGAAATTCGAACTCGGCTCCCCGTTTTGTCGTTCCGAGCCGATATACACTGCACCACAACGCTATAAAATTACTCATCTCATATTGAGATTAAAAAAATAAATAAATAGGTGGACGAAGCAGCACTAAAAAGATGCGCATAAAATAAGTCCTAAGTGTAAGGAGGAAAAGAAACTTTAAAAAAATATGAAAAAAATTCTAGTGATAATACTAATATCTCGAGATTCTTGACAAAATCCATAAAACGGTCTGTGATATAATCGGTCTTGACCTGGCATCTCGACTTCAGTCCCTTTCTCACTGATGTATCGTTGATTTCCTCTGTATGATGTGTTTTTTGAAATTTTTTTTATATTTATTTTATTTTTTACAAATATTTTCATGGCAATTGTGCTAATCAGATTTCTTCTTTGATGCTACGATTTCATGATTTCAAGCTTGCTACTAGATCAGATGTGTGTTATGGTGCAGTGGATATCGCCACGGAACGAGAAATCAGAGAGCCGAGTTCGATTTCCATTTTGATTCGTTACATTACGCGCAAATTATCTTGCGAAAGATATTAATCCGTCTCTTCCCTCAAGCTACTGGTCAAATAACAGGACAGGGTTCTTTAGCTTTGGTTAGCAACCATTCTACCGCAGAAAGTAATGACAACCTACAGCAGGAAAATCTTCTACCCTAGTCAGTCATGTCTCTTTCGAGACATGATCGCCCAAACGTGTATCATGTATGGCACTTAACTAACTGACTAGATTAGAAATCTCTCACCGTTTTACTGTTGATATAACGAGATGTAACCGTAGGTTCTATTCTAATCGTTTCTTCTTTCGCACTTATCTCCTATATGCTTCTCTGCAGGCGTCTTGCTTTCCTGCTAACTTCTTCTTTCTTTATATGCGATGTGCCTTCAAGGCGTATGCGATCATAGCCCTCAACATCTTCTTGTACCTTCTGGCTTTTAGCTAGTTTTGTCGTGTTATTTCTGTTTTGCTATTCATTTGCCTATCATGTATGTCATGCACTGTTTCCCTTGTCCCTCTATCCGCCCTGTGAGTATCAAATTCTGTAAGCCTTCCTTCCTAATTACGTATCTCAAAATTTCTAACTGCCTCTTTCTGATGATAAGAATGACTTTCTTGTTTGCTTCCATCCTATTTAAAACTTTGTTCGTTTCATGGTATCCTCAGCATCCTTCTGAAGATTCCTAATTCTGTTGTCAAATCACTTCTTCATCTTTGGGGAAAATGCCCTCTTTCTATTTTTGTATATCTATTGAACTAATTTCTTATCTGTTCTTTTATTGTTTTTTTTTTTTTTCGTTTTTTTTTTTGTTTTTTTCACTGGCGTTTTCTTATTTTCTTTCAATCTCAATACCTTTCACTCTCTAGTACTACCCCGCGCGTCTTAGCGGCATTATTGGCCTGCTTGGGTTAAAATAATTAAAAAGTCAATCTCTCTCTCTCTCTCTCTCTCTCTCTCTCTCTCTCTCTCTCTCTCTCTCATCGTCCAATATTAAGTCTATAGATTCTTCTCTCGCACTTCCCGCCTGTGGAACTCGCTCCCGTATTCTTGCTTTCCTGACGGCTACAACCTCCAGAAATTTAAATGCAAAGTCAATACTCATCTACTAACCACTGGACTCTAGCTCTCTCCCCACCCCCGTATAACTTTCCCTTTCTCTCCACCTATGTATCTGTCATCGCACCTGCTTTCTCAGCATTCTATTGTTCCTTTCTAACTAGTTTGTACTCCTCACTCTTTTCTAATTAATCTTTTTACATTTATGTAACCCCCTGCACATCAGTGGCGTTCCCGCCTTGCTCGGGGTGAAATGATTAAAAAAAAAAAAAGATTCGCCTGTGCTAGACATTGCCTTAAATAATTTTAAATCGATGCAATGATAAATTTACATAAAAAAAAAAAAAACAGGAGCATCGCAGAAAGGCTTAATATGTAAAATTATAGAACAAATACTGTCATTTATCCTAGTAAAATAAACAAGAAACAATGCAAACATTTATTTCTCGCAAAAATGACGGCAAATATATTGCCGCCATTTTAGAATGTCATATCGATATAAATATTTTGCCGTCAAAAAAAAAAAAAAAATTACAGTAATTTTTAGCAACACAGTTTTGCGGTTATTTTTTGTTACCCTAACTCACACTCCTGAAGATGATCTCGGAAAGACATCGAAAGTGCTTGGGTACCTTGAGAAATGGATGATAATAACATCTGTCAACGTTACAGCTCATTTCTGATATCTTTCAATTATAATACGCGAAAGATTATTCGTGAGTATGAACGGATTTTATTAAAAATAAACAGACACAATGATTGCAATTTATTTAATCTGACATATATATATATATATATATATATATATATATATATATATACAGAACGGTTTTTATTATAATTGAGAGAAAGAAAGGATTCTTTTGTTGGATATTGGCACAGCATTAGCACTTTAAGACTTTCAGATATATTCCATAGTTCTTTTTCTTAGTGTTGTATATTTTTTCGGGAGTGGTAAACCTCCGCCCCCACTGTACTAACGGAGGCTTAAGGAACGTGATGAGTGAAAATGGGAATTGAGAAGGAATCATCAATAAAATTTCACCCTTGGTCCAATCAATGTATCGTCTAAACTAGACTGTAGATAGTGATGGCCGAAATATAAATTAGCTAAAACTTCATCGGCCAATTCACTTAAGTGAATGCTGTATGTAACAGCCCGCTGCTGATTATGACATCATTTAATCTAGTTCTGAGGGGATTTAGACAATCTTTCTTTTTTATTTTTCAGTCCTCATCCTACTCCGTCCAACGGATTATCTTCGAATTGTATGAAGTCAAAGAGGCTCTGGACAATATCCTTTTTGTACCCTGAGAGCGAGGTATTTAGATAAAATAAGCATCGGGGAGAGGGGTCGGAAGGATAAGATAGAGATGGATGTGCTCTCACGTCCGGAAACCGTAATGACAAAATGCTTCAGTTCAAGTCACTTCTTGCTTTTATTATTAAGTATTGGTAAACGATATTTTTTTAAAGCTTGTCTCTCTTTTCTTTTCTTTTTACATAATTTGGGGTAAGGGGATAAATCCCTATTTCTGAGGGGTCTAAAAATCCATGACAAGACCCGAAAAGAAAAGGAAAATGCTATTTACGAATAGCAAGCAACACAAAAGTGTGACGCTTTCTGTATTTCTCTTTTCCATTTGTTCTTGAGTGACTGGTTGGATACACACTGAAATCATTATTTTTTTTTTCTATTGTTGTTGACTTTTTCTGTTGTTTCTGAACAGGTTAAGATAACAATCATTTTCTTTAATACTATTCTTTTTTTAGGTCTTTCTTCTGTATTTCCACTTTTTCTCTTAGACTTTCCTTTGATTGCTTTTCTACAATCATTTGTCTTTTATTTAACATCCAATAGAATAAAGGATAAAGTTTACTAAGTGTATCTTTGGACGAATCAAATCTTGTACTCTAGCAATGAGGCTAACAGGTTGAGATGAAAACGTCTGCATCGGCATACATCCAAACATTGCTAGAAGTGTTCGGGATTTCAAAAATTGTTCTCCAGAGATTTTTTTCTAGTAAGGTTTGCCCTGTACAAGGCCAAGGGTGTACTCAAGGTAGAGGGATACGTTATATCATAGATTCCCAAACTTTTTGCTACGATTACCCCAAAATATAATTTCACTATTATTCATTACCCCAATGAACAAATACCCGTAATATAGGAAAGAAGTAATTAAATTTTCATACATCAAAAGTAGACAAAGTTAATGGAAATTATTCAATTCAATAGTACCAATCTGTAATAATCAGAGGTATAGTAGCCGTAACCTAGCCGTGATTCTTAATGTGAGTGTTGAGCCTGTATTGCCTGTGCTAGTTTATTTATTCTTGGCTTTGTGGCTAAAGGGCTATTCGGGCGTCGTTTGCCACGTAAAGTCTGCTGCGTTTCTTGGTCTTCATTCCAAGGACAGTAGAAAAAGCTTGTTCATATAGATAAGTGGTTGAAAATCCTATGAGCATGTGTACTGCTCTAGAGGCTAGTGTTGGTATATCCTGCAGACGAGAGATCGAAAAGGTGTTTAGATCAGACTTGGTCTCAAACAAAAGCTTCCATGTTTTGTTCATCCTGAGTGTGATAAATTCTTCTTTTGCTGGATAGTCCTCATCAGGAATGATATCTTCACTCACAAGATATGGATTTCTTACCCTTTCATTGTTGGAATTATTCAAGTTTGGAAAGTACTTACATAAGTTTTCCAAGAGGCCATTTAGGCTTGAAAGAAAGATACTTTAAGAGAGATTGGGTTAGGAGTGATTCTTGAAATGCTGTATCGTTAATAATTTGGCACAGTGTGAAATTATAAGCTGATTGCTTCTTCCTAAACCAAACATCCATTACCCGCAAAATATGGGCTCATTACCCCACTGAGGTAATTTATCCCGGGGTTGGGAACCATGGCGTTATGTGGTAGTTTATACGGATAGGAGTAGAAGTTAAAGAACATTTCATCCCAAGTAGAACTGGACCGCCACTAGTCCACAGGTGGGTGAGGGCTACAGTGAGATAATAGACTGGATATAGGAGATATTGAAGAAAGAATAAAAGATGAATGGGATTAAAAAAAAGCAGATGGCAATGATATTACATTTACATTTTTGGAGATTGTAGCGATCAGGGAAAACATTAAACTGAAGGGAGTTCCACAGGTGGGAAGTGCGAGAAAAGAAACTGTTGGAGTAGAAGTATCGTTTACATTTAACTATTTCAACTGTAAAAGGCAAGATCTAGGATGCCAATCTAGTCAGTCAGTTGTGTCATACGTGATACACGCTTGGGCAATCATGTCTCGAAAGAGACAGACTGACTTGGCAGAAGATTATCCCACAGTAGGTGGCCATTACTTTCTGCGGTAGACTGGTTGCCAACCAAGGCTATAGAACCCAATCTGTCCTGTTATTTGGCCCAGAGCTGGAGGGAAGAGATGGATAAACAACTTTCCCAAGGGTATTTGCGCATAAGTGAAAGCAAGGCATTCAACTGGAATTCGACCTAAGTTCTCAGATTTCTTGTTTCAAGATGCCATCCACTGCACCACAGCGCACATCTCAGTAGATATATCTTTGAAAATATTAGGATACCATTACCAACATCTATTTGTGATTCTTAACTAATGTGGCAATAAGACGTTCACTTTTTAAACTAGAGGAGTATGTTTTAACCCCAAACTAAGGACGTCCGATCGAACTGCACATCGGAATTACCTAAATTAAAAAGTACGGAAACTTAAATATCTGGGAAGTGTTTTAACAGAGTATGGAAGGAGCGACATTGAAATCCGAAGGCGTATTGCGATAGCCAAGAAAACATTCCAAAAGCTAAGCACAGTACTGAGAAATAGAAACATTTCTATAGAAACAAGAAATAATAGTACAGAACCGCTATGTGATATTTTCCCGCTTATTTAGCATTGAGTCCTGAAAGACCTCTTCAAAGATGAAGAAGAAATCTGAGGCAACAGAAATGTTGTTCTACAGAACAATGCTGAGGATACTGGGTAACGACGAAGTTTTGGAGAAAGTGTAAATAAAAAAGAAAACTAACACTTAACATCAGAAGGAGACAGCTGAGGTTTAATCAAGCATATAATGAGGAAGTATGGCTTGGGAAATATGATACTCATAGGAGAGATGGGAGGGAAAAGAAGGACAAAGGAAGACAACATACTTTGCGATCATGAGTAATTGGAAGGCGGAACAGGGCTCATGAGAAATAACAGAAAAACAAAGTTTATTAAGAACTATAAAATGGACAGGAGGTGTGGAAAGCCATGATCGCCTACATTCTAAGGAGACACAGGGCACATAAAGAAAGATATTTTTATATTAGATCGATTTGCTGTTTCTCCAAGCCACTCCAATCAGAGAGTTACTGTTAACTTTTAGTACTCTGCACTAGTAATATTACTTCTCTTTCCACTGCATTCTTTTTCAAGGCCTCTCAATTACAGTACCCTTATTGTTAATTTCACTCAAAATTGTTTTCAGTTGTCATAGCAGGATATGACAACACAACTATGAAATTCAAAAACACTATTGTTCACAGATCAGAGTCAACTTCAGTGGCAGTATAAACTTTTTGTACAGAAAATGAAGTCACATACAAAGTGAAAAGGGATAAACTGGTAATGATGAATGAGGTGGGCTACATGATTGAAAGAATGGGGACCGAATAAAAAAAAGAATTTAAAAAATAATCAATAGCTGATCAGGTTTTGAGAATGGGTAGGTCCAAAACACTTTCACAAACAATGTGTAAGAATCTTCTTTTTAAGACTCAGATTCGAATCTCAACATGGTCGAATTTTCAACGTGGTAACTTCTTATGCAGACAGGCTAAAGAGGAATGGCTCAATGACAAATGTGCAGAAGTGGAGAGATTGAGCAGGAATAATAAAGCAGACATGCATAAAGAAATAAAGGAACTGACAGGAAAGTGCGACACAGAGATCCGAAGGCGAATTGGCATGGCGAAGGAAGCATTCCAGAAGTTGAGTAAAGAAACAAAGAAAAAAGTACTGGATTGCTATGTGATGTCAGTTCTTCAATATGACAATGAATGCTTGACAATATCATCAAAGATGAAAGAAAAAATTGAAGCAACTGAAATGTGGTTCTACAGAAGGATGCTGCGAATATCATGGATCGAGCATGTGAGCAATGATGAGGTCCTGGAAATGATGGAAACAAAAAGGAAATTTATACTTAGCATCAGAAAGAGACAGCTGAAGTTCCTGGGACATGCAATGAACAAGGAGGGCTTGGAGAATCCTATACTAACAGGCCAGATAGAGGGGAAAGAGACAGGGGAAAGCAACGGATAACATATTTGAAGGACCTAATCAGGTGGATGATGGAACGAGGCTGCATGGTGTAACAGGAGAAGTCGTGCTAAGAGCCACCAGGGATAGGGAGACGTGGAAAGCCATGACTGCCTACGTTCTGAAAGGACAGGGCACATAGAAGAACTTCTTCATAATGCAGTTCTAAAGCACCTGAAAAACATTATAAGAATAAACCCAATCTTTAGGAATTAAATTGTCTAGAAGAAACGATTTGAACCACCCATAATTGTGCTAGCACGAAATCACAAAGCATCGTGACCGAGGATTCAAACGAATGCGCTTGTTTAACCATTCGTCAGATCGTATACTCTTTCCTAGAAATGGTAACATAATCACAGAATATAAATATTGTGAAGGTTTCCGACATAATTTCTGGGACAAATCAACGTAATTAGTAACATCTACAAGTCTTTGTGACAGACGTGATTGCAAATTATTGACGAACCCTTTACAACTTCATCTCAGCTAAAGGGAGATAATTACCTTTCGTAGCCCTCAGCATAGTAGCAGTGTCAACCCACAAGTTGACTGTACCCTACTCTTTCATCCATTTAATTAAGCTCGCAAAATCTTGTGTTGCTTTACTCTGTTTCTCTTACTTTCAATCTGTCTTCTGAGTATCTAATTTTCCAAGTCCTCTTTTGTCATTATGTGTCTCAGAAACTTCAAATGTTTCTTCCTGATGTGAAGCATAAGTGTTCTTTCTCTTGCTATTGTCTATAAAACTTTATCGATCGTATTCTCAGTATCCTTCTGTAGAACCAAATTCCTGTTGCTTCATGTTTCTTCTCCATCTGTGAGGAGATTGTCCAACATTCACTGCCATATAGGAAGCCTGATACCACATAAGTTCAGTCCTCTTTTTCTTTGTTTTTAGTAATATTTTTATCTTTCTTAATAACTTGCTCATCTTTTAAAACATCTTTCGGTATCCTAACGTGTCTTCGAATTTCCATGTCGCACTTTCCATCCTCTGTTAATACGCTTCCCAGATATTTAACTTGTTGCACTTGTTTGATTTTGGTATCTGCAATTTGTAATTTGTATTTTAGGCTGTCTCATTTTAGGCTGTCTCATTTTAGGCTGTCTCATTTTAGGCTGTCTCATTTGCTAAAAACCACGCATTCAGTTTTCTTGCAATTGGAAGTTAGTCGTTTTTTCTCACTTTCCTTCACTACATTTTGCAGGAATTGTTACAGCTATTCAAAATATAATCTTATTTATTATCGAATAATTTCAGAACTTTAAATAAGACCTGATAATTATCTGTTTTTTTTTTTAAGTTTTCAAAAATAACGTTTCGTTTTTCATGTCTCCAAAGTAAAAGCAGCCATACGCAGACAGTTAGTGATGAACAGAGAATAAAGCTTTTATTTTGCAAAACAGATTCTTTTAGCTCTCGCTATCTTCATAGCTCTCATTAACAAATTATGTACACATTTTCGAAACTCTTCCTATGGGCTAAATTTAAATAGTTTCTACAGCGAGTCTATCCTAAGGAAGCAAAGCTTACTATGAGTCAGCAGAATCTTAACAACGTTAAATACGCAAATTCAGTCAGTCAGTTAAGTGCCATACGTGATACACGCTTGGGTGATCATGTCTCGAAATAGACATGACTGACTGGGCAGAAGATTATCCCGCAGTAGGTTGCCATTGCTTTCTGCGGTAGACTGGTTGCCGACCAAGGCTAAAGAACCCAATCTGTCCTGTTATTTAACCCATAACTGGAAGGAATAGACGGATTAATACCTTTCCTAAGGGTATTTGCGCGTAAGTGAATGCAATGAATTTGGCTGGAATTCGAACTAGGCCCCCCCGATTTCTCGTTCCGAGCCGATATCCAATGCACCACAACGCACATGCACTGCGTTAATGGCAAACACAGAAAGACAACTACAAAACATCCTAGACAAGCTATTAAAAGGAAAGCGAGAAAGACAGACTAACCCACAATTGCAAGAAGACAGAAAATATGTTTTCCATTCATAAAAAGAGTTCATGATGAGAACTACAAATTGGAGATTTCAAAATTAAACAAGCATAGAAGTTTAGATATCTAAAAACAGAGGATGAAAAATGTAACGTTTAAATTTGAAAGAATATTTGACTAGTAAACGATTCTTTCCATAAACTTATCAAAGTACTAATGGGGTACCAAGATAACGTCGTGGTTACCAGTTAATGGAGGTTCATAATATCGCATCAAGTAGAGTCAGTCAGTTAAGTGTCATACGTGATACACGCTTGGGCGATCATGTCTCTAAAGAGACATGACTGACTGGGCAGAAGATTATTCCGCAGTAGGTTGCCATTGCTTTCTGCGGTAGACTGGTTGCCTGCCAAGGCTATAGAACCCAATTTGTTCTGTTATTTAACCCATAACTGGAAGGAAGAGACGGATTAATACCATTTCCAAGGGTATTTGCGCGTAAGTGAGTGCAATGAATTCAACTGGAATTCGAACTCGGCTCCCCGATTTGTCGTTCCGAGTCGATATTTACTACACCACGACACACAAAGAGTAAGTCATCAGATAATCGGTGTGCCATGGCAGAAAGGAATACTCTCCCAGTAATTTTCATATTATGGGCATTATTATATCTCCGACACCTTATTTTACAGACGTAACGGAGTAGTTGAAAGGAAAGGAAAGACAAACATGCTTTGAACTCAGAAGGAGTTTTATACCGCTACTTCAGACAGAAACTTTTATGCGCATATTTGCAATTGTCCCTCGCAAAGAAACTGTAACACATTTCTATAAAACAAGTAGTATAAAAAGGAAAAGATAGGGTATGGTTTGTAATAATTCTATACGGGAGCTTGATCTGATGAAACCATAATTAGGATTCTAGATTTAAGCGGGATGAATTTATCTGCTATGTCACAAGCGTAGACATGTTCTCTTCAAGCAGGAAGCGACGAGTCATAGATATTTTTCCCAATATTAAGAGTGTGAGCTGAAGATAGTTTCTATATCTGATGAAGAAAAATGAAACCATGGGTTTGTAAGTACCACCATGTGGCAGCTGGACAAGCAAGACTGATTTAGCCTCAGTCAGGGCGAAGCAAGGTGTGCCCGTGCTCAAAAAATGCAATTTGCTTGGTTTGATATTTGGAAGCTAACTGCTGGACTGACGCTTTCCATCACTGAATGACTTGACGTCACTAACTGGCTGTTACGTGAGCTATGTGACTTTGCAGGTATCACTATTATTCACACTCACATACATTCATGCATTTGTGGTGATACCGAGCGAGGGACCGGATGTTTGCTCTATACCGACCAAAAAGAAAATGAACAAAAGTCGTCGTTGCGCATCCGAGTTCGCGCAGATGTTCCGGTTGAAAAATAAAAATTAATCAAATATCAAATTACCACTCGAATTTTATTTACCAGCCAATGGGAAGCCCAGAATCAAATTCAAGTGTGAAATTCCAAACGAGCTGCTTTTGGTCCAAAAACAGATATTAAAAGCGGATGCAGACAAGACCCCAGCAGATTGGCACAGACCAGAGGAGAAGAGTGTAACCAATCCCCTTGACCTAAGTCGAGCGGCTACTATGCTTGCCTCTTTCTTTCTCTCTTGTCTCAAAAGTACTTATTGGCCTAAGGAGCGACTACTTCAAAGACATTCCTCACATTCCTCCGCTTCCCACATTCCTAAGCACTAATTATCTTTTTCAGTATTATTATTTTCCATGAACATTTTAACCTCCGTTGGACTTATATTCAAGTATTACTTTAATTGTAAAATCATTAATTGAGATGTGTATATATAAATGATATTTTCTACTGAAATTGCTTTTCTTGATTTTATAATCCTTTTATAACTTATAGTGGGATATCTACCACAAGGCCAAAATTCCGTGAATCTGCAACAATATAATACTACCCTCCACTAGAACGGAATTCCACTGCAACTACAAAAGAATAGATAAGCAACCCACTATACATTAACACATGTCACTTTATTCAACAGATATATTTGGTCAATATATCGCTAATACTAACTATACGAGACATTTTACAGAT